>JAWZYV010011427.1:0-11283 GCA_038373885.1 Cheiracanthium punctorium | reverse complement strand
TTTGGTATATATATTTGAATGATTCATCGATTAAAATTAATTTAAATGCTTGGTCATGATCTTAATCGTAAGAGTTCGGAAAGTCGAGTGGAGTCACTCCAGATTTTTTTTTTTATTTTTTATCAGGAGCAGCCAAACGAATTCAATTACATTGCGGTCTATGGCAGGCATTCATCTATTTCGAGCGAATTACACTTAGGATATAAACGTTTATCACAGATGGCACTTTATTTGAAAGATAGAAATAACTCTTAAGGTTCTTTTACAGGGCGTCGCGAAATTACATGAATTTATCAAAGTAATTTAATCACTATTATAGTATGTATCCCTAAAGTTGACCTATTTAGGGTGCTGTACAGTAGGAATTATTAATGAGTATGCTACGAAAGTTACAGGAAAACTTTATGGATACCATTGAAGAAAATCTACTCTTGCTATTATGCGAATTTTCCCTCCATGGTTAAGCGTAAAACTTCTGCATTACAACCTTTGCACAGTTCTTCTAGCGTGATAATACGGTGGCCTCGCGCTGCAAAGCGATTTGACTTACGCGAGCTTTTCAAGAGTCCGTATCTTAGCCCTTTAACGCGCAGTGTTCCCGCTCTGGGAACACTAAACTCCGACGTTTTGACTGTTGCCAGTCGCGAAAAATAGATTGGATTTCTATAAAAATAGTGGCGGATAACCTATCTCCACGAGAATCCTTTACTTTTTAGCACGTCATTTGCCGTAAAATAATGGTCACGATTCTTTTTAACAGCACTGACATCTGCTGAAAAATGGAAGAATGCGAAGAACAGCTGGATAGATTGCCCAATGTTGAAAAAAGGGCAGCCGTTGCCATCGCTCGACTGAACGACCAGCAAGAGGGCGGACGATCGAAACGTTCATCGCGTGTCACAGATCGAGAGACCCTTTTTTTGACGACAGCTGGCTGTGGCTTGCGATGAACGTTTGATGAGCATTTATTCATTACTTTACGTGGTAAATTCTAGTAAGTGAAACCTGCGTAAAAGGATATTGTAGAGACCTCAATAAAATATCGTTATGGACAGTTTATCGTTGTACACACATTGAGCTTTTGCACATTATTTGAGCATAAAGGTGTTTTCTAATGCTCAAGAAAACACCTTTTAATGCTCAAGTAAATGCTTCTGTTTATTAAAATAAAGATTGAATATATTTCCAGAGCAGAAAAAAAGTGTGTACGTGTTATCTTTACGCGCCATTGAAGTAAAACTTCTTTGACGTTGGATTCAGTTACAGCCAGATTCATTTTCTTTGTGGTGTTCATCCCCATGTTCTTAAAGCGTTGTTCCGTCTGGAGGTTCGGTTAGAATCCAAGGAGTGTCCATGTATTATCCTTTAACTGTGTTCTTAAATCGTTTGCAGCCGGGTTTTGTTTCTTTGTGGTGTTCCATACCTGTGTTCTTAAACCGTTCTTCCGTCTGGATATTGGGTTTGAATCCACATAATACATACATACATATATTATATTACACATTACTATCTTGTACCATAATCACGCTCTACAAATATAAGAAAACAATGGAAAAAATGAATTGTGAATACGAACCTACAGTTACAGAGTAATCTATTGTCTGAATTTACGAGTGCCTTATATTACACTTAAAGTTCATTCCTGTGAGGATTGAAAGAAATTTCTTATGTTTGTCCGTTTTCCTGATGCAGTGGCGTAACCAAAGGGGTATGGGGGGGGGTGTCTTAACCCAATGAAGAATTTTTTCCCATACAAAAATTTATATCCTTCCCTCGCTTATAACACACACGTATACATATACGTGAGTTGCAGCAGTCGTAAACCCCCCCCCATGAAAAATTTCTACTTACGCCACTGTCCTGATCAGTGCCGTTTCTTCGATGCCAAATCTCTCCATCTTTGCAGCATCATTATTTAAATTCCTCTAGCTTCTTGTTGCTCAATGTATTGAATCGCCGTATTTAGAGCCTTCAACTCAATTTGTCAATCATTTCTCGCTCTTCATAAATTCCATCTGTCACTGTAGATTGTAGCTTTCCACGGTAGTACTTTTTAATCGCTCGACGTCGGATAATACAGAATGTCGGATAAGCGAGACTCCACTGTACTCTATTGCACTTTCTTTTATGATTCTATAAGGTGTAAAGTAAAGCTGTAGCACATCAAAATCCAAAGAGTAAGAAGGCACTTTGTAACTCAAACGGCTTGCTTTTTCGACACTGCAGTCTTTTAGTATCGTATATGCTGGACCATCGATATGCTGGACCAGTGTTTTCCGAAATAAAATTTTAAAAAATCGGTTTTACGTATTTATAAAACTTTAGTTAGAATTGAAATGATCATTATAGACAGTTGCTCGTAAGTGGTGACTATCCTTGTAGACATTTCCAGAATACATTAAGTAAATAGGAATTTCGTTGCAAAAGAATGTATAGTTAGCACAGCCAGCTGTCGTCAAAAAAAGGGTCTCTAGATCAGTTGCACGCGATGAACGTTTCGATCGTCCGCCATCTTGCTGGTAGTTAAGTCGAGCGATGGCAACGGCTGCCCTTTTTTCAGCACTGGGAAAGGGTTGCGCCTCAAAGGGTTAAGGCAGAGTACTGTAGTAGCAAGAAATAGTTCACCGCTCGGGAAACGCCTCTTTCAAAGCGGTGATTCGATACTTGCTGCCTTTCGCCGATATCGGACCTAATTATTTTCAAGAAAAAAGTGCATTTTTTTAATTTCAGAAAATTGTAAAAAAAATATTAGTACATGTACAATATATGCATTCATTTTAAGGTTTTGGGCCTTTTTATTTAGCGCGAAAGAAAAAAAAAAAGTTACACTTGTAGGAAAAGCCAACATTCAGGGTTTAGCCGACGAATGGGTGTTTTGTAGTAAGCAGGGAATCATCAAAAATATATATTTTAAACAAAGTATAATTTTATTAAACTTACTTCCTGAAATAAATAAATATTTTTAAATTTTGTGAAGTAGTATTTGTGTAAAAGCGAGCAAAGATGGCACGATGCCCATCTGTTTAAAAATAAACTCTCCGTATGAAGTTAAAAAAAAAAGGCTGATATTGTCATCCGTTTTGTAAAATGAGATATAAAGAAATCATTTGCATAAGAATTGAAATGCTCTTATCTTTCTGGCACATAACATTTAAAAAACTATTTGCCCGGAAGTGGGGCGGGCACGAGAAATAGATTGAGAAAGCTAAACCCGTCATTTTGACGGGGACGAGAAGGAAGGGGTTAAAAGGAATTCATGAAAAAGTCTAAAGACAAGCCACAAGGTTAAAAAGAATGATGGCAGCAAAATTTGAATCCACCGGAAGACAGTCGATGGACAGACAGTGTCTTATAACACACTGCGATCAGCAGCTGGGAACATGACATTTTTAAGATTTTAGTGGGTGGTTGCGATTGAAGGAAACCCCATTGAACTTGTTTTGCATTCACTAAATTACACAACATGATTTAAAAGTAATATTTCCTGTATGCCGTGGTATAGTGGTGGCTTGGGTCGATTCTCGGCTCGAGCCTCGATGCTAACTTGTCTGTCCCATCCTAGGGGCTAACGTTAGCCGCCTACTAGACGTCCCCATGATAAAATTGCCAATACTTGGCCGCTGAACAGGAGAAGGCTTAATCGGCAAGTAACAGGCCAATATTTGTATTATATCTGTATTTATCTGTTTTCCAAAGATTCCGAGCTTTTCAGTTCTTCTAATTTTCAATTAAAATCCACTATTTCTTTCTTTTATTAACAACTCGCTCTTTGCTTTTGTTTTCAGCTTACTTTCCCTGTCCCAGTTGTCTGTTTGGATTTCTGTTGTCTGTTTGGATTTGGACTGCTACTGAAAGACATTGAAATTTCTTCGATCGAAACGCATGCTTAACTTGGTAAGTAAATCTTACGAGTCTTATTTTACAAATTTTAACTATATTTTATGTGCCCATTTTGTTCATATCAAATATTGTGAAACGCCATCTGGTGGATATAGTTTGAACTTCTTTTTTTTTTCCAATACACATTTCTCCCTTGATTTCATTAAGGTTTTCTGCAAAGTTGGTAATGTTCTGACTAGTCATTTATGAGGAAAAGGTAGGACTAATTAACCTGTAAATGCCCTCAGTACACTTATGCGTAAAGTGCTCCAGGTTCGATTTTCCTTATGCTGTTAAATTAATCAACGAAAAAAGAAAACATTTTTAACAGCTTATACCAGAAATATTAACTCGGCACTCCAGTATGATCGAGCAAAACCTTGTTGGTTGCGTAAATTTAACAGCTAAACAATGTCATTCTAATCGTACAGAGAAAGCGCAGCTCGTAAAATCACGCTGAGTACGCCCTGCTAATCTGATATACATGTAACCCGCTACGCGAAAGTCAGTGTTTACGAACGGTCCATACATTTAAGGGATTTAGAAAGATAGGCCGTTAGGAATTGGGAGGCATTCAATAGACCGATCCATCAGAGCTCGAGCCATCAAAATTCGGATCGCAAACGACACGATAACGATTCGAATTTTATCGGAATGCTCTAAGTATTCGGATTCAAATAAATGTCCATCTAATGACTCGTAAATTATTCTGCACTTGCGTTCGGATTCCGTTTATTTCAGCCTTTCGGAAGTGCTACATTATTGGTTGCATCGTGCGGATATTCAGAATTCGTTGCAGCAGAATATTTAAGAAATGTTTGGAGGAACCAAGACAATCGCGTGTGTTGCATATAGGAATGCTCTTTAACGGTGTATTTTGAAGAAATCGTGAGACTTCGGTACGTCATTACATATAAAATAATTACGCCAAGCCATGCAGAATTTTTTAGAATACCTATTTATAAGATGTACTGTACGCAGTAATAAATGATAAATCTGTATAAGATATGAAACTTTCAAAAAAAATTTCTTAAAAATAGAAAATTTAGGATTTATCCACTGCGAAAATATTTCCAGTGCAACGTCATACATAGAATTATTTCAAGAGCTTTCTTATAGGACGCAGTTGTTTCATTTACTACGGTTTGTAGTGCAGCTTATGAAGAATCATCCTGAATTTTCTCGAATTCCTGGAGCAATTAGTATATATTCCTCGGTGTTTAAAGTCCGTGAGGGAGATTTCGTTCTTCTAACAACAGCCTTAAAGGATTGTTGTTAATTCTAGTGAAATGTTCAATCATGAGTTGTATTTTTGACCATCTCTTCTGAGTTGACAATAAATCTTTTACTAAAAGAAATTGAAAAATGTACAGTCAATTTTTGTTGCAAGAAGCTCCAATTATAAGGCTGCAAATTCTTTCCTAATGCAACATTCGAGTTCAAAGCAGTGACGTTTCGTGACCTGTTTCTATAGTGGGGCTTGAAACTTAGTGTTAGTTCAGATCGAGGAAAAATATATAAACTAACCCTCCGTGCACACAGGCTAAGCATCAGTTTTTTTTTTTTTTTTTATTGCAAATCATTATCAAAATTTCTGATCGACTTAATTATGTTAGTATTTGTTCAGTAAGAGTTGACTTCAGTCAAACAGCGACAAAGAATCCTTTTTTGAAGCCAAGTTATTGTCAGCATGGTTTGTGTGCTAAATGCCAAATATGCCAACCCAGTAAACAGACACAGACGCCAAGTGGAGGG
Source organism: Cheiracanthium punctorium (assembly GCA_038373885.1). NCBI lineage: Eukaryota > Metazoa > Arthropoda > Arachnida > Araneae > Cheiracanthiidae > Cheiracanthium > Cheiracanthium punctorium. The sequence continues at coordinate 5,649 of JAWZYV010011427.1, read as the reverse complement.
CAAATAAGCCCGTGCATGATTTAGATAGGGAAAAAGCATAACTGTCGTTTTTTAAAGTGCTTTTTTAAACCGATAGTATTAAAATACAATGAAATGCGTGCATACTTTCAATAATAGTGAATTAATAAAAGAACTGCATTACATAATAAGAAGATATTTTGATATTTTTTGTTTTTAATGCAGAATAACCACTCTAGAAAATTATAACTAAAACAAAATATGTCCAAATATGCAATATTTCTGGATTTTATTGGATACTCTAGGGATAAGCTTCAGCATTGTTGAATCTATGTTTACTTCGGGTTAAGTTCCGCTGCCTGCGTTTGCGTGGTTTTGTCCATTTCAATTATTAGCGTTTATTGATTTTGCTTCCGTTACTTAAAGTTATTGGGTACACCAGTTATTTTTTTTCTTTTATTCTCTCTGTGGGTATTAAGTTTATAAGGAGAAGTACGAGGTTACAACTGTGTTGTCCTATTAAAATAATAGTAATAATAATAATATTTTGTTTGTTGTGTCGTTGCTGTTCTTGTGTTGTCCTGTTTTCCATTATTTTTGCATGTTTCTATTTCGTTGAAATTTTCTTTTCTTTCTATGTTCCATTTTCTTTTATAATTTTGAATTTTATTTTTATCTACCGTATTTCATCCCCTTCTTTTATCCTCCCAATTTTCTTGGGGTTTTTTTTTCCCTTTCTCCAACTGACAACTCGTTCTTCGCTTTTTCTTTTTTATTTCCTTTTTTTTAGTCCCCTGTCTTAACATGTGTATGGACTGCTACTGAAACTAAAGAAGGTCGAAACTTTTTCGGTAGAAAACCGTGTTTAGCTTGATAACAACTTTCATGTGTGTTATTTAACAAAATTTTAACTATTTTAAATGCGATGTTACTAGTGTACATTGGAATAATTATGTCCAGCGAAAGTTTGGAGAAAAAATCCGAAAATGATAAAGTTTCTGCAAAATACTAGGCAATATATATATATATATATATATATATACAGTGGCGCACCCAGGATTTTAGTTTAGGGGGGGCTGGGCTACATAATATTGCTGAACTCAGTCATAGTGATCTCGGTTAGTTACAACTCTCTTATAACGTCCAAATATTCGGTATCACTTGACTGTCCCATAGAACACAAGCAATGTAACTCATTATAGAATCATAAATAATTATCTGATCTTTTGAGCGACGTTGTAACCGTGTGTAACAGTGTTTCAACTAACTGTGAGCATTTATTTAAAAACTTTTTTAAATAAATGTTTTTTTTGTTTATAAATAATTTGAGGACAGTTAAAAAAAGAAAGAAAGAACTAAAAAAAAATAATTCATTAGCGACAGTTTTCATTTTTTTAACGCTTTTCACTTCTAACTTTCTACCTTTAGGGGGGGGCTTCAGCCCCCATAGCCCCCTCCGTGGGTGCGCCTATGTATATATATATATATATATATATGTCATGTGTAAAAAGGTAGTTTGGGTATTGTTCATGGGTATTGTTTATTAAACGGGTACTTTCACTGTAAGTTTTGCTTTCCTGTCATACTTGCCATGCGCGCTTTGGAGCTATGTTTTATTTCTTTCGTTAATTGCGACACCAGGCCGTCGATTCTGGGTTCTTTCCAGTGTACACGTGTTCCCATCCCCTGCAACCCGAATGCAAGTCATGTTAATAAAAATATGTAATTCGATTAGAGGTCAGAGAGAGGCGGAGTTATGTCTTAGCAACGCACGTGGTATAGTGAGTGTAAATACGCCTGCACCTCCAAAATTGGGAGACTTCTGCCACTAGAACTGCTTAATTAATCCACGCGGATTTTCGCACTCGTCTCCCCTCCCCTCTTCTCACTCTATATTGTAAATGTTCAATAAACACTTTTACCCGCCATAATTGTCAAACTTTACTGGAATATCTGACACTTCATCCTTATAAATAAAAATGAAATTCTGTTTGTTTGTTTGTTTGTTTATTTGTTTGTTTGTTTGTTTGTTTGTTTGTGGATTTGATTCGTATACAAATCCACAAAAATGGACCTATCAGCCTGAAATTGGGCACAGATGTGTAAAATAATATAGAATAAAAGATAGTCCACTTTAAAACTTTGAAAGTCCACCCGTTCCCGGAATTTAAGAGATTTTTTATGTTCTCCACGCAAAAAGCTTTCCAAAATTGTAACCCCTGTAGTCAAAAAAGTGTGAAATAAGGATCGTGGTTGCTATGTGTGGCGATTTTGCCGAATAAAATGTTTTAAATTCTCAAAGTAAAAATAAAAGAATAATAATGATTTTTTTTTGTTAGTTTATATTCGTAATGTTATTTTTTTAAAATTATAATATCGTGTGCATAGGAAATCGGAGCAGGAATGAAATGTTTTATACGCAAAACAATAAGAATTGAAGATTTCCGAGGCTAATATGTTAAAATTTTTTAGTTTGGCGAAAAAATAAAATGGCTCAAATGCCGAGAAAGTGAGTTCTAGCGGTTTACACTGTTTCCGGCTTGGCGAAATTTACGGAGAGCTTAAGGAAACGAATTTTTGAAAACAAGTGCAAAGGTTTTATTAGAATACAGCGTTAAATTTTAATGATCCGTGCGGAAATAATGCAGTTATTAAGAGATTTCAAGCGATCTATCTTCAGCATTCTCGCCAATTGAGTGCATTGATTTTAGTTGGGGGAAATCCGCCAAATTTCAGAAAATTGAAATCTTCGCATTTAGTACATCGAGGTAACGATGAATGAAACATGTTATAGTTGATAATTTAAAAAATGATTTTGTTATTAAGGGTTGTTATTAAGGCTGTATTAAGGGATTCCACTTTTCAAAAAAATGCTCTGCGGTAGAACCATTTCCCATTTTGATTGCTGCTAAGTCAATGCTTCGAATGATTCCCTGAAAAAACTCTTGCAAAATGGCGTATGTTGGCACTTTGGTGAGGCTTAGATTTGAAACTGGATTTTATTTGAGACTGGTATCTATATTAATAAAACAATGTGTGTAAACTGTTTGTTTGTCTGTGTCTCGCGAAGCTCGCAAACGGGTGATCGTAGACCTACCAAATTTTGAACGGAAATTCTCCATGACAGGTCCCGACACACCTCGAAGCGATTTTTTCAAAATTCGAATTATTTTAGGAAATATCGATAAAAACGTATCGCAAAAGGCTAATTTTTGCTTTCCGCCATTTCGTAATTGTAACCCCACAGTGCATTAAGCGAGAATTAAGCTTATATAGGTTGCCACATTCGGCAGTTCATTAAATGATTCAGACTCTTGAAGTAAAATTAAAAGAATAACGATTTTTTTTTATTTTGACTAGATTATTTGTAAGGTATTTTTTAAATTAAAATATCGTGTGCGTGTGAAATCAGAGCGGGAATGAAATGATTTATACTGAAAAGAAAAATAGAATTTGGAAATTTTCCGAAAATAAATGTGCAACTTTTTAACTGGGCGAAAAATAAAAGGGGTTGCTGTCCGATTTTGTGGAGGATTCTAACGCTTGGCGCTATTTATCGTAATTTAATCGTCTGCTATTTGGGTTATGAATACACCTGCGTATTAGAGATGAGACGGGCTCAGCCCGAGCCCGAAAGCCCGAGCCCGAGCCCGGGCCCGACTCGGGCTCGGGCTCTGTAATTCACGAGTGCGTTCGGGCTCGGGCTCGTGAAAAATTTCTTCTTTGTTGAACATACTCCTTGAAACAGATTTTAAAAAGTGATTCATGGGATAAATAGACGTACTTATTTCAAAAAATAGCGGCACGGGGGACTAGAAGGTGTGTGAAGCTCCAAAATTTATTGTATCCTCTTAATGAAGTAGTTAATTTTATTTGTCTTTAGCTGAAATTTCGGGCTCGGGCGGGCTCGGATTAAAAGTCTTCGGGCTCGGGCGGGATCGGGCTTCAAAAAATGAGCCCGAACTCATCTCTACTGCGTATAAGTTTTTGAAATTTTCATTCAGTTGGAATTGTGCATTTTTCTGAGCAGCTTTTCTGCATCTATTTCTAATATATTACATCCAGAAAAAAGGATGTTAGAAATATCAATTTTAATTTTGTTTAATCACACTCATGAATAATGATACACTTTCCAACTTAATAAAAGAAGGAACGAAAATAAGGAAGACCCATGGATTATAACACTTTTTATATATAGCACTTTAGTGCGTATTTAAAATCCGAAAGTGTGTCAGATTTTCTATGATTCTAGCGCTTGGCGCAATTTAATGAGAGGGTATTTTTAAAAACAAGCGTAGGTAATCTTATAAATAAAAATCAAATTCTGTTTGTCAATTTGTTGATTTGGGTAGTATACAATTCCACAAAAATGGACCTGTCAGCCTGAAATTTTACACAGATATATGTAAAATAATATAGAATAAATGATAGTCCACTTTAAAACTTTGAAAGTCCATCCGTTCCCGGAATTTAAGAGATTTTTTATGTTCTGCACGCAGAAAGCTTTATGTAATTGTAACCCCTGTAGTGAAAGTGTGAAATAAGCATCTTGGTTGCCATGTGTGGCGATTTTGCCGAATAAAATGTTTTAAATTCTTAAAGTGAAAAGAAAAGAATAATAATGATTTTTTTAGTTTATATTTGTAAGGTTATTTTTTTAATTATAATATCGTGTGCGCATAAGAAATGAGAGCAGGAATGAAATGTTTTATACGCAAAACAATGAGGATCGAAGATTTCCGAGACTAATATGTAAATTTTTTTAGTTTGGCGAAAAATAAAATGGCTGATAGGCCGATTTTTAGAAAGTGAGTTCTAGCGGTTTGCACAGTTTTAGGCTTTTTGGCGCAATTTACTGAGAGCTTAAGGGAATAGCATTTTTGAAAACAAGTGTATAGGTTTTCTTAGAATACAGCATGAAATTTTAACTATCCGTGCAGAAATAATGCAGTTATTAGGGCATTTCAAGCGATGTAGCTTCAGAATTCTCGCCAATTGAGTACATTGATTTAACTTGGGGGAAATCCGCCAAATTTCAGAAAATTGAAACCTTCGCATCGTACATCGAGGTAACGATGAATAAAACATGTTATAGTTGATAATTTAAAAAATGAGGCTGTATTAAGGGATTCCACTTTTCAATAAAATGCCTGGCGGTCGAACCATTTCCCACTTTGATTGCTGCTTAGTCAATGCTTCGAATGATTACCTGAAAAAACTCTTGCAAAATGGCGTATGCTGGCACTTTGGCGAGGCTTAGATTTGAAACTGGATTTTACTTGAGACTGGTATATATAATAAGACTGGTTATAGATAAAAATGAATGTTGGTATGTGTATAAGAGGTTGAAAAACTCAGCACCGTTTCACCGATCACCATGAAATTTGGTTGACCTAAGTCTTTTATCATGGAGAAGGTTTTTATGCTATCCGTTTTCCTCTAACTTGCCACTAGCTGGCGCAGCAGAACGTCGAATTCTATTCCGTTTAGCCGTTTGCTATGCGAATATCGTCCAACCAATTTCTATGAAATTTGGTACACGCGGATATTAGAACACGGAGAATATTTTTCACTATCCATTTGCTGTAACTTACCGCTAAATAGCGCTGCAACGCATCAACTTCTATACCGTTCGACCGATCGGCATAAAATTTTTTATACTTACACATTTGAGCACGAAGAATATATTCT
>JAWZYV010011425.1:0-21546 GCA_038373885.1 Cheiracanthium punctorium | reverse complement strand
CTTCGGGTCGCGCCGGCGTGCCGGGAAAGTATGACCAAACTTGATCATTTAGAGGTAAGTAAAAGTCCGTAAACAAGGTTTCCGTAGGTGAACCTGCGGAAGGATCATTACCGTGTCGTGCACCAGCACGAGATGCGAGTTAAAAAAAATCCTAAACTCGGAGCCCCACGGCTCCGTTTCGAACAGCACGGGGAACGTAACATGAGGTGCCTCGGCTGCCCTTGCCGCCAAGCAGACGAGCGGTTGAAGGGGGTGCGCCCTAGGGCGCGCTAGGCTTGGAAGAGGCTGTCCCGATAACGCCGGGGACAGTCCGCCTCCTTGGTTCCCCACTTTCCTCCGGCGGCGAGTTTTTGAGGGCTCCGTCCGCCTCGAGGCGGATTCCCCGCCGGAGCGACCGGTTCGTGACCTCGAACTGCGGGTTCATGACCTTTCGACTCCCCCCCGTGGGGGAGTCCCGCGGTTGGAAGCGAACCGACATTCAACCTCAAACTTCTCCGGAAACGGAGAATCCTGACAAACTCTCGAAATTGCTAAGGACGAAGGGAGAAATCCCAGAGTCCGCCAGAAACTTGAAACACAACTCTGAGCAGTGGATCATCTCGGCTCACGGGTCGATGAAGAACGCAGCCAGCTGCGAGACTTGGTGTGAATTGCAGGACACATTGAGCACTTGATTTTTCGAACGCACATTGCGGCCTCGGGTCCTACCCGGGGCCACGTCTGTCTGAGGGTCGGACCTACGCTTGCCGAAGGGGGTCATTCACCCCCTACGTGGTCGCACCGGGAAGCCCTAAAGCGGCTTCTCGCCGACCCAAACCGAGCGCGATCCCCACGCCCAGAAGCGTCCCGCTTAGGACGCCCGGGACGGAGGAGAGGCGGACGAGCCTCCCGGATCCCGGGCCTGCGGTCCGACAGACGCGGAGCGTGCAAGGACGTGACTGGCGAAAGCCTAAACACTTGTCGACCTCAGATCAGGCGAGACGACCCGCTGAATTTAAGCATATAAATAAGCGGAGGAAAAGAAACCAACTGGGATTCCCTGAGTAACGGCGAGCGAAAAGGGAAAAGCCCAGCGCCGAATCCCCGGCCTCCGGTCGTGGGAAATGTGGCGTTTAGGAGTGAGCGTGCCGAGTTCGGACGGGGGCAGCAAGTCCCCCTGACCGGGGCCTGTCCATAGCGGTGTGCGAGGCCCATAGCCGCCCTGTCCGGCTCGGATGCGATCTCCTTGGAGTCGGGTTGCTTGGGAGTGCAGCCCTAATCGGGTGGTAAACTCCACCTAAGGCTAAATACCGCCGTGAGACCCGATAGCAAACAAGTACCGTGAGGGAAAGTTGCAAAGAACTTTGAAGAGAGAGTTCAAGAGTACGTGAAACTGTTCAGAGGTAAACGGGTGGGCCCTCGAAATCCTGTGGCGAGAGGATTCAGTCTGGGGCTCGGGGCGCGCTGGTCGGAAAGTGCGAGGCAGGGCTTCTCCCGAGGGGAGGCCGTCCGACTGCGCGTCACCCCGGGTTCCCGACGCATTTGTCTCTCGTCCGAAGGACGCCGCAGCCGGTTGGGCAGTGTAAGCGTGACGGCCTGAAGGGCGGGAAATGGCAGGTGGCCGGTGGCGTGCCTTGTGTGCGTCGCCGGTTGTTAGCCGTCCCGTCAGTGGCCCGTCGCTCGACCGAGGTGTCACGAGGCCGCAAGGCTTCTCCGTCTCCTGCTTCTAGCAGCGGGTAGGGTCGCAGGTGCATTCCACTGTCCCGTCGCACTACTCTGGAGTGGGCGGGCGAATGGGAGGCGCCGCTGGTGGCCAGGGCCCGCAGGAAGTTCGGAGGCTCGCGCGCGAGTAGGGTCGGTCACCCACCCGACCCGTCTTGAAACACGGACCAAGGAGTCTAACATGTGCGCGAGTCAGTGGGTCTTGAATAGGCCCACGGGCGCAATGAAAGCAAAGGCCGTCTTCAGGCGGCGCGAGTTGGGATCCCCCGCTCGTCGGGGGCGCACCAACGGCCCGTCCTATCCGGCTCGCCGGTTGGGCGGAGCATGAGCGTACACGTTGGGACCCGAAAGATGGTGAACTATGCCCGGACAGGACGAGGCCAGAGGAAACTCTGGTGGAGGTCCGCAGCGGTTTCTGACGTGCAAATCGATCGTCAGATCCGGGTCTAGGGGCGAAAGACTAATCGAACCATCTAGTAGCTGGTTCCCTCCGAAGTTTCCCTCAGGATAGCTGGCGCTCGATATTCAGTCTCATCCGGTAAAGCGAATGATTAGAGGCCTTGGGGCCGAAACGACCTCAACCTATTCTCAAACTTTAAATGGGTGAGAAGTCCGCCTTGCTTGATCGGAAGGCCGGACGCTCGGATGAGAGTGCCCAGTGGGCCACTTTTGGTAAGCAGAACTGGCGCTGTGGGATGAACCAAACGCTGGGTTACGGCGCCCGATGCGAGACGCTCATGAGACCCCATGAAAGGTGTTGGTTGCTCCAGACAGCAGGACGGTGGCCATGGAAGTCGGAATCCGCTAAGGAGTGTGTAACAACTCACCTGCCGAAGCAACTAGCCCTGAAAATGGATGGCGCTCCAGCGTCGAGCCCATACCCGGCCGCTGGCGGCAGAGCTCTGTGAGAGGTTTACGCCGCAGTGAGTAGGAGGGTCGCGGCGGAGGCGTTGAAGGTGCCGGCGTTGAGCCCCGCCTGGAGCCTCCGTCGGTGCAGATCTTGGTGGTAGTAGCAAATACTCAAGTGAGAACCTTGAGGACTGAAGGTGGAGAAGGGTTCCATTGTGAAACAGCAGTTGAACATGGGTCGTCGGTCCTAAGGGATCGGAGAAATCCGTTCCGAAGCGGGACCTTACCTTGGCGTGGAGTCCCGCACTAGCTGGACCGAAAGGGAATGGGGTCAATATTCGCCCAATCCCGGACACGGAGATCGGAGCCTTCGGGCCCAAGTGGCGGCGACGCAACCGAACTCGGAGACGTCGACGGAGGACCCGGGGAAGAAGTTGTCTTTTCTTTGTAAGGGTGCGTGTCCCTGGAATCGGCTCGTCCGGAGATAGGGACGCTGTTCCCGTATAAAAAGCACCGCGGCTCTTGCGGTGTCCGGTCCGCCTCTGTCGGCCCTTGCAAATCCGAGGGAGATGGTGTGATTTTTCGTGCCGGACCGTACGCCAATGATCCGCAGCAGGTCTCGCAAGGTGAACAGCCTCTAGTCGATAGAACAATGTAGGTAAGGGAAGTCGGCAAGTTCGATCGTAACTTCGGGACAAGGATTGGCTCTGAGGGCCGGGCCGTCGGGCTGGGGTCCGAAGCGGTGTGGCACTGTACCGGGACTGAGGCGAAACTGTTGGAGCGATCCTTCGGTTCGGCCCGGAACAGCGTCGGGCCTTCCCGTGGAATGCCTCAGCTGTGCAACGGAACCACTCTCGTGGTGGTACCGATTGTTTCGGCGGGCGACTAACGGCCGACTCAGAACTGGCACGGACTCAGGGAATCCGACTGTCTAATTAAAACAAAGCATTGCGAATGGCCGGTGATCGGTGCTTTGACTGCAATGTGATTATCTGCCCATCCTGCTCTGAATGTCAAAGTGAAGAAATTCACATCCAAGCGCGGGTAAACGGCGGGTAGTAACTATGACTCTCTAAGGTAGCCACAATGCCTACGTCATCTAATTAGTGACGCGCATGAATGGATTAACGAGATTCCATCTGCTCCCATACTCGACTACTAGCGAAAACCACGCCAAGGGAACGGGCTTGGAACAATCAGCGGGGAAAGAAGACCTGGTTGAGCTTGACTCTAGTTGCTACTCTGTGAGAGACATGACGCAGGCTTGCTAGTACTAAGTGGGAGGTCCTCTGGGCCGACAGTGAAAATACCACCAACTTTCATCGTGCTTTTACTGACTCGGTAAGGCGGAGAGCGACGTCCCTCTGCAGGGTCACGTTTCTAGCATTTAAGCGGGCCCGATCTCGTGTCGGGCACTCGATCGCCCGAGGGACAGGTGTCAGCGCGGGCGTTTGACTGGGGCGCGGTACATCTGTCAAAAGTTAACGCAGGTGGCTCATAAGGCGAGTCAGCGAGGACAGCAACCTCGCCGTACGAGTAAAAGGGCAAAACAGCTGGCTTGATCTTGATTTTCAGTCCGAATACGGACGCGCGAAAGCGGTATCCTGATCCTTCTGTTTTTCGAGGATTTAGTCCAAGAGGTATGTCAGAAAAGTTACCACAGGGATAACCTGGCTCTGTAGATCGGCCAAGCGTTTCTATAGAGCGACGTCGCTTTTCTGACCTTCCGATGTAGGCTCTTCACATTTATTATGCATCATATATGTCAAATAGCGTTATGGCTATTGTTCACCACTATAAGGGAACGTGAGTGGGTTTAGACGTCGTGAGAAGGTTAGTTTTTCCCTAGGTGATGGACTGGTCGTTTGCGATAGTAATCTGCTCAGTACGAGAGGGAACCGCAGGATGTCGGACACTTGGTACATGTCTTGGCCGACGTGGCAGTGGGGCGAAGCTACCATCGTGCGGATTACGGCTGAACGCCTCTAAGTCGGAATCCGTCTAGTCACCGCCAACGATAACCGTTCGTGCGCGCATGTCGTAGTGGCAGCCGATAGCAGGGTGTACATCCTTCGGGACTAAGCCCTGCGACGAGGCCTATACGCATGGCAGGCATCGCTAGGAGCCGCCTAGACTCGTGCGGCTCCCGTTCTTATTGCCTACCCTGTAGGTGTGTGACGTGGATGCGCCAAATCGTGCTGTTAGCTCAGAGCATAGCGTTACTTGTTGGGTGTCCGTACGTAGAAGAGCAGCACACATACTGCGATCTATTGAGACTCATCTTTGACTCAGGCAAGCGGTTTGTGCCGGCATTCGCTAGCACTCATCTCCGTCGCAAACTTTTTTTTTATACTTTTCAGTTACATGTTCGACCGTGTTCTGTGACCTGGGACTAGTTTTTTTTTTGCATGTGTTTTTGTTCGCGTGTTCATGAATTTGCGCTTTTAAAGGTTGCCCAATTTCTGTTCCCGGGGATGTCGCGATTTCTCTTGCAATGTGCCTCGTCTCGCGCGTACTTGAGATTATTTTTGCTCTTCTTTGCATTCTTTTTCTCTTCATGCAAGTGCTGTAACTTTTCATTGTAATCTATTTGCCATAGCGATTAATCTCTTATTCTTCCTCTACTTTCTTTGCACGAAAAGGCGATTCCGATATTGCAGAAGAAAAACGGAAAAAGAAGAGGCGATAAGTTACGCGAAGTCGCAGGTACTTTTAGTCCACGTGTACAAAAATAATTCTGCGAATAGTCTTAGTGTGCTTCGTTCGCGTGTTCAAAGTACGCGGATTCGAATTTCCTTAACATGTCTGTTTGGCGCGTTCTCATTTTTTTTTTCTTTCTTTTCTTCCTTCTCCGATTCTGCAATAATAGAATATATGGTATTTTCGAAGTTTCTTCCTTGGGTTTCTCCACTTTTTTTAAAATAAGTATATTGATTTCAAAGAAAACCTTCGAAAGCTCAAGAGGAGGGCTAATATACAATTTAAACACAGTTTTAAAACAGCAAATATCTTTGGAAGAAAACCTTCCAAAGATATTTCCTCGCCCACCCCCGATTCTCCCACCCTCTTAAACGGCCTGCAGCGGCAATCGAACTGTCGGTTTCGAAGCGCACAAACATTAAACTTTAGTATACAATTTTAACAGCTTGCCATATTAAATGTTATTCGAAGAAAACCTTCCAAAACACAACTCACTCACCGAATAATAACATTATCACGTAATGATTTCTGAATTATCACACAATGCATTCTTAGATGGCATACATTAAAATTTAATATACAATATAAACAGTTTTAAAATGGCAAATGTCTCTGGAAGAAAACCTTCCAAAACTCATGGCACGAACAAATACAAATTATTCTCGCATACGGGGCAGATAATGAAATGTAGTACGAATGTTATTGAAAAGAAGGAAATATTATTCAAAGAAAACCTTCGAAAGCTCAAGAGGATGGCTAATATACAATTTAAACACAGTTTTAAAACGGCAAATGTCTCTGGAAGAAAACCTTCCAAAGATATTTCCTCGCCCACCCCCAATTCTCCCACCCTCTTGAACGGCCTGCAGCGGGAATCGAACTGTCGGTTTCGAAGCGCACAAACATTAAACTTTAGTATACAATTTGAACAGCTTGCCATATTAAATGTTATTCGAAGAAAACCTTCCAAAACGCAACTCACTCACCGAAACAAAACATTATCACGTAATGATTTCTGAATTATCACACAATGCATTCTTAGATGGCATACAATAAAATTTAATATACAATATAAACACAGTTTTAAAATGGCAAATGTCTCTGGAAGAAAACCTTCAGAAACTCATGGCACGAACAAATACAAATTATTCTCGCATACGGGGCAGATAATGAAATGTAGTATGAATGTTATTGAAAAGAAGGAAATATTATTCAAAGAAAACCTTCGAAAGCTCAAGAGGATGGCTAATATACAATTTAAACACAGTTTTAAAATGGCAAATGTCTCTGGAAGAAAACCTTCCAAAGATATTTCCTCGCCCACCCCAATTCTCCCACCCTCTTGAACGGCCTGCAGCGGCAATCGAACTGTCGGTTTCGAAGCGCACAAACATTAAACTTTAGTATACAATTTGAACAGCTTGCCATATTAAATGTTATTCGAAGAAAACCTTCCAAAACGCAACTCACTCACCGAATCAAAACATTATCACGTAATGATTTCTGAATTATCACACAATGCATTCTTAGATGGCATACATTAAAATTTAATATACAATATAAACACAGTTTTAAAATGGCAAATGTCTCTGGAAGAAAACCTTCCAAAACTCATGGCACGAACAAATACAAATTATTCTCGCATACGGGGCAGATAATGAAATGTAGTATGAATGTTATTGAAAAGAAGGAAATATTATTCAAAGAAAACCTTCGAAAGCTCAAGAGGATGGCTAATATACAATTTAAACACATTTTTAAAACAGCAAATATCTTTGGAAGGAAACCTTCCAAAGATATTTCCTCGCCCACCCCAATTCTCCCACCCTCTTAAACGGCCTGCAGCGGCAATCGAACTGTCGGTTTCGAAGCGCACAAACATTAAACTTTAGTATACAATTTGAACAGCTTGCCATATTAAATGTTATTCGAAGAAAACCTTCCAAAACGCAACTCACTCACCGAAACAAAACATTATCACGTAATGATTTCTGAATTATCACACAATGCATTCTTAGATGGCATACATTAAAATTTAATATACAATATAAACACAGTTTTAAAATGGCAAATGTCTCTGGAAGAAAACCTTCCAAAACTCATGGCACGAACAAATACAAATTATTCTCGCATACGGGGCAGATAATGAAATGTAGTATGAATGTTATTGAAAAGAAGGAAATATTATTCAAAGAAAACCTTCGAAAGCTCAAGAGGATGGCTAATATACAATTTAAACACATTTTTAAAACAGCAAATATCTTTGGAAGGAAACCTTCCAAAGATATTTCCTCGCCCACCCCCAATTCTCCCACCCTCTTAAACGGCCTGCAGCGGCAATCGAACTGTCGGTTTCGAAGCGCACAAACATTAAACTTTAGTATACAATTTGAACAGCTTGCCATATTAAATGTTATTCGAAGAAAACCTTCCAAAACGCAACTCACTCACCGAAACAAAACATTATCACGTAATGATTTCTGAATTATCACACAATGCATTCTTAGATGGCATACATTAAAATTTAATATACAATATAAACACAGTTTTAAAATGCCAAATGTCTCTGGAAGAAAACCTTCCAAAACTCATGGCACGAACAAATACAAATTATTCTCGCATACGGGGCAGATAATGAAATGTAGTATGAATGTTATTGAAAAGAAGGAAATATTATTCAAAGAAAACCTTCGAAAGCTCAAGAGGATGGCTAATATACAATTTAAACACAGTTTTAAAATGGCAAATGTCTCTGGAAGAAAACCTTCCAAAGATATTTCCTCGCCCACCCCAATTCTCCCACCCTCTTGAACGGCCTGCAGCGGCAATCGAACTGTCGGTTTCGAAGCGCACAAACATTAAACTTTAGTATACAATTTGAACAGCTTGCCATATTAAATGTTATTCGAAGAAAACCTTCCAAAACACAACTCACTCACCGAATCAAAACATTATCACGTAATGATTTCTGAATTATCACACAATGCATTCTTAGATGGCATACATTAAAATTTAATATACAATATAAACACAGTTTTAAAATGGCAAATGTCTCCGGAAGAAAACCTTCCAAAACTCATGGCACGAACAAATACAAATTATTCTCGCATACGGGCAGATAATGAAATGTAGTATGAATGTTATTGAAAAGAAGGAAATATTATTCAAAGAAAACCTTCGAAAGCTCAAGAGGATGGCTAATATACAATTTAAACACAGTTTTAAAATGGCAAATGTCTCTGGAAGAAAACCTTCCAAAGATATTTCCTCGCCACCCCCAATTCTCCCACCCTCTTGAACGGCCTGCAGCGGCAATCGAACTGTCGGTTTCGAAGCGCACAAACATTAAACTTTAGTATACAATTTGAACAGCTTGCCATATTAAATGTTATTCGAAGAAAACCTTCCAAAACGCAACTCACTCACCGAAACAAAACATTATCACGTAATGATTTCTGAATTATCACACAATGCATTCTTAGATGGCATACATTAAAATTTAATATACAATATAAACACAGTTTTAAAATGGCAAATGTCTCTGGAAGAAAACCTTCCAAAACTCATGGCACGAACAAATACAAATTATTCTCGCATACGGGGCAGATAATGAAATGTAGTATGAATGTTATTGAAAAGAAGGAAATATTATTCAAAGAAAACCTTCGAAAGCTCAAGAGGATGGCTAATATACAATTTAAACACAGTTTTAAAATGGCAAATGTCTCTGGAAGAAAACCTTCCAAAGATATTTCCTCGCCCACCCCAATTCTCCCACCCTCTTGAACGGCCTGCAGCGGCAATCGAACTGTCGGTTTCGAAGCGCACAAACATTAAACTTTAGTATACAATTTGAACAGCTTGCCATATTAAATGTTATTCGAAGAAAACCTTCCAAAACACAACTCACTCACCGAATCAAAACATTATCACGTAATGATTTCTGAATTATCACACAATGCATTCTTAGATGGCATACATTAAAATTTAATATACAATATAAACACAGTTTTAAAATGGCAAATGTCTCTGGAAGAAAACCTTCCAAAACTCATGGCACGAACAAATACAACTTATTCTCGCATACGGGGCAGATAATGAAATGTAGTATGAATGTTATTGAAAAGAAGGAAATATTATTCAAAGAAAACCTTCGAAAGCTCAAGAGGATGGCTAATATACAATTTAAACACAGTTTTAAAATGGCAAATGTCTCTGGAAGAAAACCTTCCAAAGATATTTCCTCGCCCACCCCCAATTCTCCCACCCTCTTGAACGGCCTGCAGCGGCAATCGAACTGTCGGTTTCGAAGCGCACAAACATTAAACTTTAGTATACAATTTGAACAGCTTGCCATATTAAATGTTATTCGAAGAAAACCTTCCAAAACACAACTCACTCACCGAATCAAAACATTATCACGTAATGAACTCTGAATTATCACACAATGCATTCTTAGATGGCATACATTAAAATTTAATATACAATATAAACACAGTTTTAAAATGGCAAATGTCTCTGGAAGAAAACCTTCCAAAACTCATGGCACGAACAAATACAAATTATTCAAAAGAAGGAAATATTATTCAAAGAAAACCTTCGAAAGCTCAAGATACCTTCCAAAGATATTTGCTTGCTCCCCCACACTTTGATTACTAGAATAATTCGTTAAAACACAAAAGATTAAAATTTACCCTTGCCATGGGTATACTAAACCAAGGGAAAACAATCATCAGAAACTCGACAACGTTCATACGTGTCGATCACTCATCCCCTCAGAAATGCGAAATTCATTCATCTCGACAATTTAAATTCACGGAACCATTGACAGTCAGCAGAGTGAGCTTCGCTGCCTTGCAAACTCCGAGAAATATAAAAACGCGAACATACGAGTATAGTTACCTTCCTTTCGTCTCGCACCATCCCCAAGCGCAGAAAAAACACCGGCGCACTAATGTCAGGCAATTCTAAAAGCAAGCGTTCACATGCCACTCGTCAAAACCACCGTCCTCCGGAGGGAAAAAAAAAACAAGTCGGAAGTGGGGGATGTTCGCAGTGGCATGGCGTAAGGGGGGGCTCCCATACCCAGGCATGTGCCCCCCCTGGATCCCCTGCTGCTGCCTAATTTGATTATTAGAATAATTCGTTAAAACACAAAAGATTAAAATTTACCCTTGCCATGGGTATACTAAACCAAAGGGAAAACAATCATCAGAAACTCGACAACGTTCATACGTGTCGATCACTCATCCCCTCAGAAATGCGAAATTCATTCATCTCGACAATTTAAATTCACGGAACCATTGACAGTCAGCAGAGTGAGCTTCGCTGTCTTGCAAACTCCGAGAAATAAAATAACGCGAACATACGAGTATAGTTACCTTCCTTTCGTCTCGCACCATCCCCAAGCGCAGAAAAAACACCGGCGCACTAATGTCAGGCAATTCTAAAAGCAAGCGTTCACATGCCACTCGTCAAAACCACCGTCCTCCGGAGGGAAAAAAAAAACAAGTCGGAAGTGGGGGATGTTCGCAGTGGCATGGCGTAAGGGGGGGGCTCCCATACCCAGGCATGTGCCCCCCCTGGATCCCCTGCTGCTGCCTAATTTGATTATTAGAATAATTCGTTAAAACACAAAAGATTAAAATTTACCCTTGCCATGGGTATACTAAACCAAAGGGAAAACAATCATCAGAAACTCGACAACGTTCATACGTGTCGATCACTCATCCCTCAGAAATGCGAAATTCATTCATCTCGACAATTTAAATTCACGGAACCATTGACAGTCAGCAGAGTGAGCTTCGCTGCCTTGCAAACTCCGAGAAATAAAATAACGCGAACATACGAGTATAGTTACCTTCCTTTCGTCTCGCACAATCCCAAGCGCAGAAAAAACACCGGCGCACTAATGTCAGGCAATTCTAAAAGCAAGCGTTCACATGCCACTCGTCAAAACCACCGTCCTCCGGAGGGGAAAAAAAAACAAGTCGGAAGTGGGGGATGTTCGCAGAGGCATGGCATAAGGGGGGGGGGGCTCCAATACCCAGGCATGTGCCCCCCCTGGATCCCCTGCTGCTGCCTACTTTGATTATTAGAATAATTCGTTAAAACACAAAAGATTAAAATTTACCCTTGCCATGGGTATACTAAACCAAAGGGAAAACAATCATCAGAAACTCGACAACGTTCATACGTGTCGATCACTCATCCCTCAGAAATGCGAAATTCATTCATCTCGACAATTTAAATTCACGGAACCATTGACAGTCAGCAGAGTGAGCTTCGCTGCCTTGCAAACTCCGAGAAATAAAATAACGCGAACATACGAGTATAGTTACTTTCCTTTCGTCTCGCACCATCCCCAAGCGCAGAAAAAACACCGGCGCACTAATGTCAGGCAATTCTAAAAGCATGCGTTCACATGCCACTCGTCAAAACCACCGTCCTCCGGAGGGAAAAAAAATCAAGTCTTAAGTGGGGGATGTTCGCAGAGGCATGGCGTAAGGGGGGGCTCCATCCCCAAGTGTATGCCCCCCCTGGATCCCGTGATTATTACTTTGATTATTAGAATAATTCTTTAAAACACAAAAGATTAAAATTTACCCTTGCCATGGGTATACTAAACCAAAACCTATTAATACAGGGAAAACAATCATCAGAAACTCGACAACGTTCATACATATCAATCACTCATCTCCTCGGAAATGTGAAATTCATTCATTTTGACAATTTAAATTAATGGCACCATTCACAGTCAGTAGATTGAGCATCGATGCCTTGCAAACTCCGAGAAATAAAATAAAATAACTCGAGCATCCCAGTAGTTACCTTCGTTTCGTCTCCCACCATCCCAAGCGCAGAAAAAACACTCGCACATTCTTTTTTCATTTACTTTTTATTAAATTGGCTTAAGGAAAAAAATTAACTAAAATTCATTAAAAGCAGTGCTAACCAGTCTGCGATAAAATTTTCTTAGTCTCCATTTCAAAGAGTACACTTCGAATATGAACGATTTTTGTTGATTCACGCTTGTACAGTCGGTAGAGCATGCGGCTCGAGAACTGGCAGTCTTGCGTTCGAATCTGCCTTCTGCCGAGTGAGGCAGGGGGGGGGGGGGGGTTGGGGGGGGGGGCGGGGGGGGGGGGGTACGGCTAAGGACAAAAAATACACCCACACATCACTCATCAAAATTTAAATTCCAGTGGAAAAAAAAAAAAAAAAAAAAAAAAAAAAAACATCAACAATGTTCATGCGTTCTTCCAAAAATGAATAACATTTAATATGATAAAACTGTTTACATTGCACATTAAATTTTAATGTACATTAAATTTTAATGGGGGTACGGCTAAGGACAAAAAATACATCCACACATCACTCATCAAAATCTAAATTAAAAAAAAAAAAAAAAAAACAATGTTCATGCGTTCTGCTAAAAATGAATAACATTTAATATGGTAAAACTGTTTACATCGTACATTAAATTTTAATGTTTGTCTGCCATTCAAGAATTAATTAAGTGATGATACTTTGATCCCGTGTGTGCCTTTTGTTTTGGATTAAATCTCTTCTGGAAACGCGTGGAAACTTTTTGCTTTTAAACGATTTTGCATCAGCTCTGGAATTTTTAGACTGCCGCATTGAGCCTCGAACCCACGACTCAATGCATGCCTCAAACCCAGGCCGCATTGAGCCATTAACCCACGAATGTGGCCGTCGTGTGTTCGATTCCCAGCTGTGGAATTTTTTGCATAGATGGTAAAAAATAAAATCAGCCTAAACACTCGATATTGCCTAATAACTTGAAAGGTTGAGGACGGCTAAGGACAAAAAATACATCCACACATCACTCATGAAAATTTAAATTCCAGTGGAAAAAAAAAAAAAAAACTCAACAATGTTCATGCGTTCTTCTAAAAATGAATAACATTTAATATGGTAAAACTGTTTACATTGTACATTAAATTTTAATGTTTGTCTGCCATTCAAGAATTAATTAAGTGATGATACTTTGATCCCGTGTGTGCCTTTTCTTTTGGATTAAATCTCTTCTGGAAACTTTTTGCTTTTAAACGATTTTGCATCAGCTCTGGAATTTTTAGACTGCCGCATTGAGCCTCGAACCCACGACTCAATGCATGCATCGAACCCAGGCCGCAATGAGCCACTAACCCACGAATGTGGCAGTCGTGTGTTCGATTCCCAGCTGTGGAATTTTTCGCATAGATGGTAAAAAATAAAATCAGCCTAAACACTCGATATTGCCTAATAACTTGAAAGGTTGAGGACGGCTAAGGACAAAAAATACATCCACACATCACTCATCAAAATTTAAATTCCAGTGGAAAAAAAAAAAAAACAAAAAAAAAAAAAAAACAACAATGTTCATGCGTTCTTCTAAAAATGAATAACATTTAATATGGTAAAACTGTTTACATTGTACATTAAATTTTAATGGGGGTACGGCTAAGGACAAAAATTACATCCACACATCACTCATCAAAATCTAAATTCCAGTGGAAAAAAAAAAAAAAAAAAAAAAAAACTCAACAATGTTCATGCGTTCTTCTAAAAATGAATAACATTTAATATGGTAAAACTGTTTACATTGTACATTAAATTTTAATGTTTGTCTGCCATTCAAGAATTAATTAAGTGATGATACTTTGATCCCATGTGTGCCTTTTGTTTTGGATTAAATCTTTTCTGGAAACGCGTGGAAACTTTTTGCTTTTAAAACGATTTTGCATCAGCTCTGGAATTTTTAGACTGCCGCATTGAGCCTCGAACCCACGACTCAATGCATGCCTCGAACCCAGGCCGCATTGAGCCACTAACCCACGAATGTGGCAGTCGTGTGTTCGATTCCCAGTTGTGGAATTTTTCGCATAGATGGTAAAAAATAAAATCAGCCTAAACACTCGATATTGCCTAATAACTTGAAAGGTTGATAGAAACACTTTCTAAAATATGTATAAATTCCGCAGCGTAACGGAGTTGTCACGAATTAATTGTTTCATCTGTTTCCATCTGTGGTTTGCAGAGGAAGATGATAAATGTCAACGGTTCTAATGCGAGAAATTTCATCTGGGAATCGTCCCAGAGTAGCTCAGTCGTAAAGCACCCGCACGTTATGCGGCATACATGGGTTCGATTCCTAGCTCTGGAATTTTTGGACTGCCGCATTGAGTCTCGAACACACGACTCAATGCATGCCTCGAACCCACGCCGCATTGAGCCTCTAACCCAGGAATGCTTCAGTCGTGGGTTCGATTCCCAGCTCGAATTTTTCGCATAGTTGGTAAAAAATATAAATCAGCCTAAACACTCCAAATTGCCTAATAAATTTGCACGTTTTATGATTACATTAGCATAGTTTAGAGTGTCGGCTATCAAAACCAGTTATAAATTGATTCATTAGGGTTTTTTGGGGGTGGTGTCATAACCCTCATGATGAATTTTTTGGCATACAAAATGTATATTCTTTGTTACATTATCAAACACACGTGTACATATATATGAGTTGTAGTAGCCGTAACCCTCCCTATGAAAAATTTCTGGCTACGCCCATGATTACAATAGCTTAGTTACAATATCAGCTATCAAAATAAGTTACAAATTCAGTTATAAAAAATTTAAAAAATACATGTAATGGAACATAAATTTAAATTTTAAAATAGCTTTTTACCTTATATGATTACACTAGCTGCGTGACCGCCCATTCTTCGAACAGTAAGAAACGGAAATTTTCCTCACATGTGTAATTCGAATTAATTCCAGGGATGTGGAATCTAGAAAAGAAAAAATATTTTAATCTTGACTTAAAGTTTGCATCATATGTACTAACATGAGATCATTGCAATATAATGACACAAAAAATATTATGTCAGCGGCATTCGCTATCCAAAAAGTGAAAAGTTTCACCGTTTTCAGTGAACTTCTCACTTTGAAAAATTGTCTCATTTCCACTTAATGCTGTTTTTTAGGGTCAGTTTCAGTAATAAATACTTCAGACACTACATAAAACAGACACTTTTAAAAAAAATTTTAAATTACATCACCTCTCTTGCAGCCCTTTACAAAAAGAAAAGAGATAAGACTGCGCTATTAATGAATGTCATTTTATCTCTCATCACCTTTATTGAAAAAATGCGACATAATTTTACATGCATTTTAAATACTATTAGTTCACAACAGCTTTAATCTATTGTTACAATATTTTGTAAGCTATAGAATATGCATCACATGTATTTTCCTAAATAGGTTACATTCATTAAAATTCCAACATAGGGTTACCAGGCAAAATACGCAAAAGATGAGCGATAAAATGACAAAGTCAATTAATATCGTTTTTAATATGGCAATAATGAAAACTAACAATTTGTGGGGTTCAGGGGGATCTACCCCTGACGAGGCTCGAACTGCCAGTTTTTTTTTTTTATAAGGGCTTTAAAATTGTTTTTCTAGATTATGCAGTTTAATTCTCGTTTTTCACAAATAAATCAAGTATCTATAAGCGGTAAATCAAGCGAAGCAAAGAAAATTGTCTGTGTAGACATAAGAATATCTATGTACAGAAAACGAAATCTTTGGAATGGGAAAGTTTTTTCACGATTTCAGAAGAGCGCTGTTGTAATTGCTTCACAACTGACTTCTAGTGTATAATAACAGCAGTATTTGGCACATTTTGGCTTCAAGTATAAGGCAATAAACAACAGATGTTCTGTTGGGGTCTGACCCGCAGTAATCTCCTGCATCCGGAAACTAGCGCGTTACGGCGCGGAAGGCGATAACTGTCAAACCGCGCAGGAAAATAACTTTGGCACCTGGCTCGCGTGAAGGAAGAGATTACGCTTGCACTCGCAGTTGGTGTGATGTAGAGATGCGTTAGCTCCAGCGACCGACCAAATGTGGCATGCTTAATTACTTTATCGTTTCAGTGTGTAACATAAATTCGTAGAAGTTTTAAAATTAAACTAAATGGTTTTAAGTGTTGATATGTGTACAGTTTAATTATTTAATAATGTTGTATTTACAACCTTCTAAAGACTCACTTTTCGTATTGCATTTAATTGAGCCGTAATGTACGGCATGCCTTTCTCAGCTGACAGTTCTCTTCTACGCGTGATATTTTGTTCTCTTACTAGAAAATTCAGCGATCTCTTGGCGGAGACCGTGGTTAGCTTGGTGACATCATCGCGGGCACGGAGCAGCCTGAATGTAGCTTCACGAGATTCCTGAAAACGACGAAAGAGGGTAAATAAAGGCTGTAAAATAACTGAAAATAAAATAATACCTGAGTACATCTAGGGAAAACTATTCAGACGATTTGGATTGCAATTGTCCCTTCAAGCCTGATGACAGTGACTTATGTCACTCAAACGACACACTTTATTCTCTCGGACATAAAATGGATCAGGAAAGTACCGAAAATCTCTCTACAATTATTAGGGAACGAGTTAGATTTTATTCTTTAAATGTAGTGCAGATTTCTTTCTACTATGTATGAAAAAAGTACAAGAAGACGTAAAAGCGTGTAGATGATATTTTGATTTTTATCTTCTAAAGGGTTTTGTCTGTAGAATAATATTTTCTTATTACGTACACCTCTACCCGCAACCGCTGGAAGCAGTGATCGGACACCCAGACCAGCGCGTCGGAGAAGAATCAGTGGGGAAAGCTAACCTGTTTCAGCACCGGCTAAACCGACCTCAAGTTCCTTATTAGTGGGTGAACAATCACAACCATCAATACGAATTCTGCTTCATAATGATAAGGAAATCCAGAATTTGAAGGTTAAAAAACTTAGGAGTCGTTTTCCAGATAACGTCGTTTAACTTTTTTTCATTAAAAATGATCGTCTGCTTGAAGCATCAATACAAGAGGGGTTAAATGCAAACCGAAATCTGTCGAAAAAAGTAAACGACGTTATCTGGAAAAACAATTTTAAACGAATTGGAATCTCAGTTTTCTCTTCAAAGCCTGTAAACCATGATTGGAGTATGATGTCATTGTCACTCGAAACAGCTTCACTCGAAACAGCGCGTTGTCGAGCAAACAATACACCTTTTTTTTTTTTTTTTTTTTTTTAAATTTACTTTCGGAACATAAAATGGTGCTGAAAAAAACGAAAAAAAACTTTAAAATAGGGAAATGGGTAGATTTTGAGATTTTTAAAGTAGCGCAGACTTCTTTCTACATTTTATACGTAATTTTGATATACTTGAAGCGGATAGCACAAACTGTGCAGATGTTCTTTCGCTTTTTTTTTTCTCTAAAGAGTAATGGCAGTAAGTTTTATCTTCTAGTGGTTGTCCGGAATCGTTATGAGTGAATGATTGATTCAGTGATAAGCGTATGATCAATTCAAAAAATTACAAAATCTTCAATATTCTCATTAGTAGTTACGTACAATCCGGCGGTCATTTTGACGAAACAATTTTTGCTTCAAATGTGCTGGCAAACTGTTGCCAAACATCAGTGGCGTATCCATAAATTTTTCATGGGGGGGTTACGACTACTGCAACTCACATATATGCATACATGTCTGTGATAAGGGAGTGAAGAATATAAATTTTGTATGGCACAAAATTTCTCAAGGAGGTAGTTATTTATTACGTCATCCATAACACATTTACAATGGATATTATTTGATTATTTTTCATTTCGAAAGTTTAGAAACAGAAAAAAAGTTCGAAATGGTTAAGGAGGTTATTGACCGAACACCATGAAATTTGGTATACTCAAGTCTTTCGTCAAGGAGAAGATTTTTATGCTATACATTTTCCTCTAGCTCGCCGCTAGATGGTGCTGCAGGACGTCGAATTCTGTTCAACCGCTCGCTATGAAAAAAACGTTCGATCTAGCTTGACGAAAATTGGTACGTGGGGATATTTGAACACGGAGAATTTTTTTACACAATCCATTTTGCCAGAACTTGCCGCAAGGTGGCGCTGAAGAGCATCGAATTCTATTCCGTCGGACCGCTTGCTGTGAAAATTAGTACACATGGATATTTGAGGACGTACAATACTTTTACACTTTCCGTTTTTCTGTAACTTGATGCTAGATTGCGCTGCAGAATGTCGACTTCTATTCTGTTTAACTTAAGGTGACCAGATTTTTGTAGTCAGAATCGGGGACATGTCCCCGATTCTGGCAGCAAAACTGGGGACATTATAATTAATGCAATAATTAACAGCAATTTAATTGAAAAACAATGCAATAATTAAAAAATTGTCCCCAGTTCCATTTTTACATTCTGGGGACAATTTGAAAAAACGTCCTGAAAATGGAGACTGTCCCAGAAAATGGGGACGTTTGGTCACCTTAGTTTAACTGCGTGCTATGAAAATACCGTTGAAGGCATTTTGACGAAAATATGTGCGCATGGATATTTGAACACGGAGAATATTTTTACACTATCCATTTTCCTCTAGCTCGCCGCTAGGTGGCGCTGCAGAAAGTCGAATTCTGTTCAACCGCTCGCTCTGAGAATACCGTTCTATCTATCTCGACAAAAATTGGTACGAAGGGATATTTGAACACGGAGAATATTTTTAAGCAATCCATTTTGCCATAACTTGCCGCAAGGTGGCGCTGAAGAGCATCGAATTCTATTCCGTCGGACGCTTGCTGTGAAAATTAGTACACATGGATATTTGAGGACGTACAATACTTTTACACTTTCCGTTTTTCTGTAACTTGACGCTAGATTGCGCTGCAGAATGTCGACTTCTATTCCGTTCAACTGCGTGCTACGAAAATACCGTTCAAGCGATTTTGACGAAAATTTGTGCGCATGGATATTTGAACACGGAGAATATTTTTACACTATCCATTTTCCTCTAGCTCGCCGCTAGGTGGCGCTGCAGAACGTCGAATTCTGTTCAACCGCTCGCTGTGAGAATACCGTTCTATCTATCTTGACGAAAATTGGTACGTAGGGATATTTGAACACGGAGAATATTTTTACGCAATCCATTTTGCCATAACTTGCCGCAAGGTGGCGCTGAAGAGCGTCGGGTTCTATTCCGTCGGACGCTTGCTGTGAAAATACCGTTCAACAGATTCCGATGAAAATTGGTACTGACGGATATTTGCGCACGGAGAACGCTTTTGCGCTATCCGTTTTTCTGTAACTTGACGCTAGGTGGCGCTGCAGAACGACGATTTCTATTCCGTTCAACTGCGTGCTACGAAAATACCGTTCAAGCGATTTTGACGAAAATTTGTGCGCTTGGATATTGGAACACGGAGAATATTTTCACACTATCCATTTTCCTCTAGGCGGCGCTGCAGAGCGTCGAATTCTGTTCAACGCTCGCTGTGAAAAAAACGTTCGATCGATCTTGACGAAAATTCGTACCTAGGGATATTTAAACACGGAGAATATTTTTACGCAGTCCATTTTGCCATAAATTGCCGCAAGGTGACGCTGAAGAGCGTCGGGTTCTATTCCTTCGGACCGCTTGCTGTGAAAATACCGTTCAACAGATTCGATGAAAATTGGTACGAACGGATATTTGCGCACGGAGAACGCTTTTGCGCTATCCGTTTTTCTGTAACTTGACGCTAGGTGGCGCTGCAGAACGAAGATTTCTATTCCGTTCAACTGCGTGCTACGAAAATACCGTTCAAGGGATTTTGACGAAAATTTGTGCGCTTGGATATTGGAACACGGAGAATATTTTCACACTATCCATTTTCCTCTAGGCGGCGCTGCAGAGCGTCGATTTCTATTCCGTTCAACTGCGTGCTACGAAAATACCGTTCAAGCGATTTTGACGAAAATTTGTGCGCTTGGATATTGGAACACGGAGAATATTTTCACACTATCCATTTTCCTCTAGGCGGCGCTGCAGAGCGTCGAATTCTGTTCAACCGCTCGCTGTGACAAAACCGTTCGATCTATCTTGACGAAAATTCGTACCTAGGGATATTTAAACACGGAGAATATTTTTACGCAGTCCATTTTGCCATAAATTGCCGCAAGGTGGCGCTGAAGAGCGTCGGGTTCTATTCCGTTGGACCGCTTGCTGTGAAAATACCGTTTTTGATGAAAATTAGTACGCATGGACATTTGAGGACGTACGATAGTTTTAGATTAGCCGTTCTGCTTAAACTCGACGCTAGACGGCGCTGCAGCGCATAAACTTCTATGCCGTTGGACCGATCGGCATACAATTTTTTATAATTGCACATTTGAGAGAGAAGAATATATTCTCTGTTACTTTTGATCTTAATCACCACTAGGTGGCGCTGCAGCGCATCAACTTCGATACCGCTGGGCCGACCGCTATAAAAATTTTATACTGACACATTTGAGCATGGAGAATACACTCTGACTTCATTTAGGTGTTACTCACTGCTAGGTGGCGCTGCAGCGCATCAACTTCGATACGCTGGGCCGACCGCTATAAAAATTTTATACTGACACATTTGAGCATGGAGAATATACTCTGACTTCATTTAGATGTTACTCACTACTAGGTGGCGCTGCAGCGCATCAACTTCGATACCGCTGGGCCGACCGCTATAAAAATTTTCTACTGACATATTTGAGCATGGAGAATATACTCTGACTTCATTTAGATGTTACTCACTGCTAGGTGGCGCTGCAGCGCATCAACTTCGATACCGCTGGGCCGACCGCTATAAAAATTTTATACTGACACATTTGAGCATGGAGAATATACTCTGACTTCATTTAGGTGTTACTCACTACTAGGTGGCGCTGCAGCGCATCAACTTCGATACCGCTGGGCCGACCGCTATAAAAATTTTATACTGACACATTTGAGCATGGAGAATATACTCTGACTTCATTTAGTGTTACTCACTACTAGGTGGCGCTGCAGCGCATCAACTTCGATACCGCTGGGCCGACCGCTATAAAAATTTTCTACTGACATATTTGAGCATGGAGAATATACTCTGACTTCATTTAGATGTTACTCACTGCTAGGTGGCGCTGCAGCGCATCAACTTCGATACCGCTGGGCCGACCGCTATAAAAATTTTATACTGACACATTTGAGCATGGAGAATATACTCTGACTTCATTTAGGTGTTACTCACTACTAGGTGGCGCTGCAGCGCATCAACTTCAGGACTATGCAGCGGATCGTCATGAAAATTCATAGCGGCGGATCTCTAAACCTTACTCTGCCCCTTTTAGAGTGTAGGGAAGGGCTTTAAGAGCCTTTGAACACCAGAACGCGCAAAAGAATTTCCAAGAGAATTTCTGTGTGTTCGCGTGTTCCGATGGCTTCTGTTCGTGTTCAGAGGGCAAGT
>JAWZYV010011424.1:0-15420 GCA_038373885.1 Cheiracanthium punctorium | reverse complement strand
GTCGCAATCGAATGGATAGTTTATGTACAGGACCGCCCAAAAGATTTAAAATATACTACACTCTATGAGCAGAAATTCTTTAAACTCGCATATCTCAAAAACTATTGGCCGTAGAATGTTGAAACTTTGTATTTAGGATTGCTGTAACATCCAGTTGTGCACTTCCCTTTTTCAGTCCAAATCGAATGGATAGTTTATGCACAGGGCCGCCCAAAAGAATTTAAATATACTTCGCTCTATGGGAAGAAATTCATTAAAGCGTATTTTAGAGGTATTAGGCTATTTAAAACGATTCAGAAATAATATATGTTGTTAAAAGTTACAAAATAAATTTCTCCATTGAAAATGGTGTCTTTATCATTTATAGTTCTGCTACAGGAACACTCAAATGATTTCCAATACATTACGGTCAATGGCAATTTTAGGGGCATTCATCCATTGCAAGCACAGTACCGTCCTACCACATAAGTTAGGTAATGGTACGACCACGGTCACGTGCCTCCCTCAAGAACTACGCCAAAAGTCGCCAAGCTTTTGGTGTACGTGTGTGCATATTTAACTCTCAAATCTCAAAAACTATTATGAAATTTCATGTATAAGATTGTTGTAACATCTAGTTGTGCACCTCGATTTTTTGTTCCAATCTACTGGAAAGTTTATTTACAGGACCACAGAAAAGAATTTCATTACTTTAATGTCTATGGGCATCTTCAATATTATACAACAGTAGACAGTCATTGTTTGGTCCATGCCCAAAATCTCGCCGTCTGTCGTCGACCTTGGCGAGTTTTGCCGAAATATCGCCAAATTTGGCGATAGTCAGTCATTTTGTCCATGCCCAAAGTATCGCCATTTGTCATCGTTCTTGGCGAGTTTCTGCGAAATATCGCCAAATTTGGCGATAATCTGTCATTGTTTGGTCCATGCTTAAAATCTCGCCATATGTCGTCGACATTGACGCGTTTCGCCGAAATATCGCCAAATTTAGCGCCAAAAATTATTTCGTATTTTGTATAACTCTAAAACTTTAACCCGTAGAATTTTGAACTTTTGTATTTAGCACTATTGTAATCTCTAACTGTTTTCACTATCTTTTTTGACAGCAATCGACTGGGAATTTATTTACAGGGTGCGCCAAATGACTTTAAATACATTGAGGTATATGAATGCATTCAATTCTTTGAAAGTCTGTGGTCAATGACTACTTTGGCTATCCCCGCCCAAAATCTCGCAAACTATCTCAAGCTTGTCGGCTTTTGGTGAATATCGCCAAATACAGTGTCAGAAGGAAATCCTTCAAACTGAACTCAGCTTGGCGATATCGAAATATTTGGCTAGAAATCGCTAAACCTTACTATTACTGATATTTTATCTCTTTCAAACAAATAAGTTTAGAAGAAGTGCGTCGAAAATATTTTTGAATTAATAGACGTGCAAGGAAGTCATGTGTTGCACACATCAGATTTTTTACTCAATAAATCAATGTTTCACCTAGTAAAACTCTTCAAGCCAATCATACGAAATTGAGCATGTATGTGAGTTTCTCAACATTGGAGCTAAATTAAGCAGCCTTTTTCGAAATTCGCAACCCATGGGGATAGGGGGGCTAAAACATATATTGGGTGGTTATACTTAAACTTCCCTCACAAACAGCATTCTGCAGTTGTAACCGGTGTGCAGTTTGCCACCCAATTGGGCACGAGATGCTCTGAAAGGAATTTCGCAGAACGTTTAGTTAAAAAAAACATCGATTAGGTGGAACTTTGCATAGCGAAATCGCCTCCAATATGACCCAAATAAATGAATATATGACCAAAAACTATTGAACTATAAATGTTAAAATTGCTTGCATATTTCGAATGAGCCATTTTCATCATTTTTTATGCAAAACGCCCCGTAGTGGACATTTTTAGAACTTATTCTTTTTTCGAAATTCCTTCATCATCGCGCATATGCCTACTAGCAATTTTGCCCGGGCCATCATCGGCTGGCTACGTGGCCGGTGGTAGCCCGAGCAAAATTGCTAGTAGGGATGAAGTATGTCATGTATAGACAATAGACCCATTTTGGTTACCATCGGTTCGCCCGTTTTAGATATAGAGCACTGTCCGCAGGAGAAGTTTAATTATAACCATCCTGTATATATATCAGAGGTTCCCAAACTGGGTGCCACGAGCGTATATCAGGGTTGCCGTGGAGATAATCAAGAAAAGTGTTTTGGTGCAGTATAATCGAATAATTTCCTCTGAACCGGTATCACCAAGAAAGTGAGCTAAGCCGATCACTAAGTGGACTCAAACAAAAATATTTCAGTCAAGTACAAGACTGTCCTGTAGCCTCTTTTTTATAGGAGCTCCCTGAAATGGGGGTATTGTCAAAATTCTATATCGCTTTCTTGATAGTTAGCCCTAATAACAAACAAACAAAAAATAACGTAAAATGCATCCAAACTGCTTCATTCTAACCTTCATATTCATATTGCTTTAAAGGAAATCTGTCGCGAAAGTTTTTAGCCTGAAAAGGGTGCCGCGAAATGTTTTTAGCCTGACAAGGGTTCCGCGGGTAAAAAAAGTTTGGGAACCCCTGATATATATGTATATACACAGGGAGTGGGGTGTCCCAAAAAGTTTGTAACAGTCGCTTCCATTCGCTACCTGTTAGATGGCCAATGTAAACTGAATAGAATAAAATAAGCGAGTTAGGAAAGAAAGCTACTTTGAGATAGACTTCCTCCCATTCACTTCTAAAAGTGGGACGCTTTTTAAATGGGTCCCCGTACGAAAAAAAAGCCCCACTGAATAAAATGTGACCCCTACGTTCATGAGGTGTGATAAATGAATTCGAGAGTTGTATATCCTACTGAGAGATGAGAAGTACATACAGAAAAGGAATAAAGAGATCATAAGTTATCGCCCATCTTTAACCCATTTGTGCCTGGATATTTTTGCGACTTTCTTCGATTTTTACTGATAACAGAAATAATAGATAAATTTCTGATGTCAACTTCTTGAACAAGGAATGATTTATTTCAAAATCATTTTGCATAAAAATCGAAATATCAACATCCTACTTGGTCATGTTAAAATATTGTGCGGAGTTGAGGCTCAATACTCATGAATAAAGGCTAGGAAAAATAAGTAACGTTTTCGACTAATAGCGAAAATGCCGTCCCAAAAAAGGGACGCTAGGCATAAATGGGTTAACGGGAAGTTTTCTGAAAATACACCTGTTCAACTGTTTCATTGCAATCAACAGAAATGAATTCGAATTTCACGATATTAAATAAAAAAAATTCTACCCTACATATATATATTTATATATTTTCATTTTGCGAAAAACTGCCTTTACATGTTTCTAACAAGGGGCGTGGCCAGGGCGACACGCTAGACCCGCATTTCTTGTAAATTTAGATGAATGGATTGTTGAATTCATAGTCATGACTTACTAAGGGCAAGGGGAGGAAGGGAGTGCATTTGCGCTCCCCTGAAATAATTCAACAACATTCAGATATCACCTACTTGGAAATATTTTCAACCATAGGAAACGTCCTCACAACCTTATACATGCCAATGGAGGCCAATGGTTGAAATAACTACAAATTAATACACTTTTGCAACAAATGCCGATGATAGATTTTCTTTTTTCTGGGGGTGGGGGGGGGGTGGGTAGGTGGTATATTTCTTATTTTGTAAGAATTTTCTTTACAAGTTTCGACTCAGCGTGGATTTTGAGACTAGTTATTATTTTTATCCAGCGAAAGCGTAAACGTTTAGTAGATATCGCCCCACCTTCCTGGAAGTTTTTAAGAACTAGAGAGTGCACGATTTGTTTCTGCTTTAATGACGCGTTTATAAATACAGATGTTGGTGCCGTGTATTTATTCTCATTTGTAATAGGACAACAGTAACATGTTTTTAACTATGGGCGAAGTCGAGGGCGTCACACGAGGCTTCAAGGGGCGTAGAGAGGGCGTGCAATCTACCCAGGGAAGGCGTAGCCAAGGCGTCAAGCCAGGCACATTAAGCCATTAAGCAGAAATGTCTGGTAAATTTAGAATAATGGATTACTGCATTTGCAATGAACAAATCAAGTATTGCGAAAATCATCTTGAATTTAAAAAAAATCAATATGCAAGGAAGTACTCAGAAGGGGGCTCAGAGGGCTGCTGCCCCCCCCGCCGAAATGGGACCCTTTGCTTAGCTTACAATTTTAATATTTAGCTTACAATTGAACTTTAGCTTTAAATTGGATACCCAGCCCACCCCAAAATTAAATCCTGGCTACGCCGCTGGTGCACAATGAAAATATATCATCTCACAGTTTGTACTTTCCAACTTAGTGTTCCGTACTGTTTTATGAGAGATATCGAAATTAAAAAAAGATATAAATTTTAAATAAATACAGTCAAAAAGAAACTAAACACGCTTTTATAGCAAATCGAACTAAAAAGTGAAATTTAAAAATATAGTTTCAAAAAAACTAAAAACACGCTTTAGAGATCCATTGAACTAATTAAAAAGTGAAAAATAATTCTTAATATTGAAACAAATGAATGAACGAAAAATAGTATTATTGTGGAAATAGCATCGGGTGCTCCTTATAGCAGTTCTTGAGAATATTCGATCGGTACGATTAGTTCAAAAATGATACCAAAAATAGAGCACAAAGCGCTCCATAATTTTTTCACAATAATGCTATTTTTCGTTCATTCATTTATTTCTATATTAAGTATTGTTTTTCCCTTTTTAGTTCGTTCACTTTATCACTAAAGCGTGTTTTTTAGTTTTTCTTAAAGTATATTTTTTTTTCCTAATGTCCATATCCGAGCATTTATTTCTAGTGGAATAGATCTTCACTTAGGAAGTTATTTTCCTTTATCAGTTCCGATTGAAAATCAGCACTAGGGTTTTCTCGCGATCAGCCTATATCACTCCGTAGGCCGCGCCTAAATGATAAGTCTCAGCTGAATGATTGCCCGAGACTAAACCGTTGTGCTAACAAGTGTGGATATAATGCTAGAGGGCTATGAAATAATAACTATTTTTACATTTATTTTTCATAAAAATACTTTCCCTTGTTTTTAATCAAAATCAAAATTTTAAACTGCTTAGATAATTTGCCCCCTTCCCTCCCTTATTGTTGGGTGCGTGGGCGCTTGCTACAAATGCCCCGACAGTAATCAGGCCCTGGTATGACCCATAAGAAATGAACCCACATGGGCCCGCAAAAGTGCTAGGCCCAAGGCCTTCGAATGTCTTAGTCGGGCCCTGTGTGTGTGTGTATACATATATATGCATATGCGAGTGCATCCTGTAGCCAATGATGGATTTTCTTTTGCAATATCAGGGAATGACCATTCCCTTCTTTTTAAATAGCTTAGGTGTGGTAGACGTACAAAACAGCGTGGTGAAGGGGAGTTCACCTGGACGAAATTCCTACAAAATGATTCTGGTGAACTCTATCAAAACGGCCTGTGGCTATTATTAGAGGAGGGGGCAAAAAGTAGAAAAGTAGAAATGCTTTTTTTTTTTTTTTCGTATTTCTGTGCTTTAGATAGCAAAATGGACTGAAGGTAATCGTCGGAAACAGGGGCGTGCCTAATAGATTCTTAACAGAGGTGCATGCTGAACAAGGCACCTTTTCGTTATGGATTGACAAGAAACCCATATACATTCACAAAAATGCCCTTGACATATTTTTTTTTTCTGGAGGAGGAAGGATTCTGTATTATCCTTATATTGTACGGGTTACTTTGACTAAAGATTTTTGCTTTTAATGGATTTTCGGAACCGTTTGCATTTTTATCCACGAAGGCGTCAAAAGGACAGCAGCCCCGCCTTTAGGGAAAAAGAATGTAGAGAATGAAAAAAAAAATTATTTTAAATGGCGCGATCCTAAATACAAATGATGACGTTATCCTATCTGTTTATTTTCATTTTGAAAAGGACTGCGTTATCATGATTTTAACGATGGGCGTTACCCAGACGCAAAAAATGCCGTTGGTATAATCTTTCTTTTGTGGAGGGGATTGTGTTCCTTATTTTGCAAGTTTTTACTTAGTAGGGATTTTCATACCCGTTATTATTTTTATCCAGCGAGGGCGTAAGCATGGAACAGATCGTAAACCTCCCATTCTGAGCAGTTTTTAGAAAACTAGAGAGATTTTTTTTTAATTTTTAACTTTAAATGACGCGATCATAAATACAGTTTTTGGTAATATATTGCTTATTTTCACTTTCAAAAGGACAGCGGTAACGTGAATTTAACAATGGCTGAAGACAGCGCGTCACGCGCGGCCACAAGGGGAGTCACGAGGGCGTTGCTTGAGGCTACAAGGGGCGTAGCCAGGGCGTTTGATGAAGCCTCAAGAGGCGTAGTCATGGCGTCAGATGAGGCAGGAAGGGGAGTCCCATTAAGCCACCAAGTCCAGGTCCGGACTGGGACCTATTTAGATTAGTTTAATGATATTTGGTCAAGGAGGCTTTCTGTATTGCTGATAACTGATTCACAAAGGTGAATGAAGCTGAAAAAGGAGAAAAACATGTTTGAGTAATATTCATTGGATTTCTGAAAGAGAATTTATAAATAATTCCTAATGCGTTACCAAGTTACAGAAAAATTAGGCAGTCAGCATTTCTGAAGTTATATTACGAGATGGATCAAGCTTCTCGTTTAGATGAATTTGCGAGTCGTGCAATTCTCAGTGGAAAAATTTTCAAATTTTATCTGTAGATGCAAATGAGAAAGTTAAGGAGCAGTGGCAGCTTTGTCAAACCAAAAGGTCTATCAAAAGTGGAACATTCAAAACTACTACAAAGTTTAAAACTCACATTAAGGTAAAACTTCATTTTATCACAAAATTGATTAAGCTGAGTTCTTTTGCTCAAATGTTTAATTGAATTCAATAAGTCATAAATATTAATATGCAGGCTTTTCACCGCCTTTTTTTTCAAGTGAAGAAAACTTTTTTTATTGAATCGTCGGCAATACTTACTTCTTTTTCCATCAAAGCATGCTTGTCCAACATTTTAAAAAAAGTATGAGAGAAAAACAGTATACATGTGTTTACTTATTTATTATTTTATTTTTGTCTTGTTTGGAAATCTCAGTGAACCTTAAGTTTCGTTTATTAATATTAATTATTCATCATTTACTCATTTTTTCTCATCAGATATTTAGAATCATGGATGGATCGTATTCGAGTTCTCAGAAATTTAAACCCTACCATTGATGCCTGAATTAAAAAATATTAGATATGGGTTTGAATTCGATTTAAGAGAGCTTGAACCCTAAATTTATGCTTCTTAACATTATTTACGGTTTTATTTTATTAGCTTGGATGAAATAAATGGAACATATCAGTAAACTTTTCAATTTTTAATGTTGTCCTTATCAAACTGAAGTAAGACTTCAGAGTGATATGAGAGAAGTTGAAGATAAAACTACTGATTGATGATGATTGGTTTGAATTTAATGACTCCGAACCATATACCACAAATTCTCGAAATGTTGTTGAACTTGAACTGCTGCAGTTTCTTTCCGAAAAATCAACAGAT
This sequence comes from Cheiracanthium punctorium, assembly GCA_038373885.1. Taxonomy (NCBI): domain Eukaryota; kingdom Metazoa; phylum Arthropoda; class Arachnida; order Araneae; family Cheiracanthiidae; genus Cheiracanthium; species Cheiracanthium punctorium. The sequence continues at coordinate 7,864 of JAWZYV010011424.1, read as the reverse complement.
TTGAAAGTTCCAAATTCATATCCGACAGTAAAAGAACTTTTCATGAAATTTAATACAAGTTTGCCGACTAGTGCTCCTGTCGAAAGACCTTTTACTTTGCAGGTATTATAAAGGCTCCAAAAAGAAATTTACTAAGCGATAATCAGTTCGAAAAACTAGTTTTTTTGAAAGCAAATCATTCTTTTTCTAAATCATAGTGCTTAGAATAATTATGCCATCTTTTAAAAGTCCTTTTCATAATTTCTTTATCAAATAGCATACTGTTAAATAAATTAATACAATGACACACTTTTCTTTTGTAGTAATATATTAATGCATCTTCTGTTTGTGTGATTATTGCAACGCTACACTAGGGCAATCTGCCAAGGATTGGGGGTGCCAAGGTAGGAGGACTTTCTAAGGGGTTCTAACGTGCATTCACGTTCCATCTGGAGAAAGCCTACCAAAACTCCAGCCCATTAGATCGACAGCTGTGCGATGGGACCCGAACCCGGGACCTTCACACTTCGGCCGTCTACCACTTTCAGTGACATAACCGCTGAGGCATGGTGAGGCTGTGAATGCATCTTAAAGTAGAAATATAATTTTACTGATCTTCGTTTAGAAATATATTTAATTTTATATTTCAATTCCATTCATTATCACTAAAAAATAACGTTCAATAAATACTTGTCACAGTTTTGCTTACATGCCTTTTAAGATGCAATTTATTCCAGGAAAAATTCGTGTACATAAAAAATAAAATAAAAGATAGTTACTAATTACATTGTTTGTTCTTCTTAAAATACATTGGAATAAAATAAACTAGAAGTTTCTGTAGAAAATTTTACTTATTCTGAATTGAAGTTTTAGACGTATTTTGTGTGTATTTTGTATTTTGTAATTTTTGTGTTTGAATAAATGTAATTTGTATTTTGTATCGAAAATACATTTTTTATGTATTTTGCCCAACCCTGTCTTGAACAACCGTTAACCGTGCTTTGCAGGTTTTCACACAGCACTTCCAGTAGCCCTTAGTTAGATATTTTCTTTCTAGTCTAAACAAAAGTTCGTTTAAAACTAATAAACGACCGCCAAGTTCTGATCTAATAAAATTAATCTTCTCCATCTTATAAGCCCAACTCTTAAGTAGTACTAAATGTCGAAAAGTGTCGTTCGTCCGAAGTGTCGTTCGTCCGAAAAGTGACCTCACTGACCTGTGATTGGGGAAGCACCCCACCGTTTAAAACGGTCGTCTCTTTTTTTGCAGTGGTCAAACATGGCGGCTCCTTCGTACTTGCAAATCAGGGTGTACCGGAAATTGAGAGAGGGATAGTTACCCTAATTGGCTTTGCTTTCCTCCATTTTTTTCGACCAGTTGTATAATGAACCAAAAGCTGTATTTCGGAAAATAAATATTAGTCAATAATACAAAATTGGATAGGCGCGTGGAGATTGTCACTTAGGGGCTGGACAAAAAGATGACTTTACAAGTTTCGTAACCTTCGATAGGGAGAGAAGGAGCCAGAACGATCTTTTCACGTGTCCCTCTCGATAACCCCCCCCCCAAAAAAAAAAAAAAAAAACTTTGCGGACAGCACGTGACTTGTACGTCTATTCAGTCACAGATATTTTAGGAGCATTTCATCTAAAATTATTTCGTTGGAAAATGAGATGCAATGCCGCAACAGTAATAGCAATACTGCAATAGCATTCAGGGCCGGCTTTATCATTAGGCGAACCTAAGCGACTGCCTAGGGCCGCCGATTAAAGGGGGCCGCCAGATAAAGCAATCGTCAATAAAAATTTAATTACTTTTTTTTTTCAATTTCCCATGTTCCAGTTTTAGACAAGGGCCGCTCATGAGAGATTCTTGAAAGAAATCACTGCAACGATCTCGAAATTATTTGCATCATTCACAGTTTTCCTACTTAAACTCAGTTTTTTTCTTTCTTTTTTTTTTTTCTTTTTGGTCGGTGCATCTCCAACACAGAACACAGATACTCAAAATAGATAACATCTGTTTAAAAAATTTTAAGGTCATTGTCAAAAATATCAATTTTAAATTATGCTTTTTTGGTACATCATGTATAACAGTCATATAACAGGGTTTCTACAGATTTCACAGCTTTTGCTTCCTGACTTTTCCCTGGCATCTATCACGCTCTTCCCTGACTTTATCTAGCGTGCTTTCCCGAATTTTGCGTTTCTATTTTTAACATTACATCCTATAGTTGATAATTTTTTTTTATATTTTGCCCCTTTTTTTACAAGTAATAGTAATAATAATAATAAGAGTAATATATACAAGAATCTTATTGGACATCACTGGATTCTAACAAAAACCATGTTTGATAATAATTTAGGATAAAATTAGGCCTATTTCAACTGCACACGATAGGCTCACAAAGAACACATTTTAAAATTAATCATAAGTCTGAATGAGAAAATGAAAACAAAACAATTTCTATACTTAGGTTCAAACAGCAAATATTTTCTTTACCCGTAGCAAATATTTTCTTTTACCGCAAAATTCAATTTTTCTTGCATTTCCCTGACCTTTCTTCAATTTCTGGTAATGTCCTGACTTTTTTCCCAAATCCCTGACTTTCCAGGTCTGTAGAAACCTTGTATAAGAAAATTCTGAGGCATCCCCGTAGTATATTTAAGGTAACTACACCATCGATATACTCATAATCCGAAGCCAAAATCGGTTTTCAAAGTTGTACAGAAAAATTATTAAAAAAAAAAAAAACTCAGCTGTCGTCAGGGGGAGACACCCCCTCCCTGAACCCTCCTAATTTTTCAGTTTCATTATTGCCATATTAAAACGATATTAATGGACTACGTCATTTTATGTCTCATCTTTCGTGTATTTCGCCTGTGTGTGTGTGTGTGTGGTAACCCTATGTTGAAACTTTTAGGATTGTAACGTATTGATAGAAAAATACCTGGGGTGCCTATTCTACAGCTTACGAAATTTTGTAACAATAGATTAAAGCGGTTGTGAACTAATAGTATTTAAATATATGTAAACAATACATGGGATGCCTATTCTACAGCTTACGAAATAGTGTAGCAATAGATTAAAGCTATTGGTAACTAATAGTATTTAAATATATGTAAAATTATGTCGCTTTTTTGGGACACATTTTTTGTACAATTTTCAATAAAGGGGATGAGAAATAAAATGATAGGGTCATTTAAAAAAACCAAACGAATCAACACACACGTGACAAAGAATAATCTGCTATTAATCGTACTCTCACCCTCAGTACATTGTTTGTGTAAAACCATGTGTCTAAGCGATCCCATCATGAAATGAGCAGTTCAGAATTATTGACTGCTGTACAAAAAGGATAAAAATTTTAAAATGTCGCCGCTCTGGGAACACCGAACTCTGACGTTTTGATTGTTGTCAGTCACGAAGAATAGATCTGATTTCCATAAAAATAGTTGCGGGTGACATAGTTCCACGAGAATCCTTTATTTTTTAGCACGCCATTTCCCGTAAAAAAAGGGTCACGATTATTTTTAACAGCACTGACATCTGCTGAGAAATAGAAGAAGGCGAGAACAGCTGGATAGATTGCCCAATGCTGAAAAAAAAGGGCAGCCGTTGCCATCGCTCGACTGAACGACCAGCAAGAGGGCAGACGATTGAAACGTTCATCGCGTGCCACAGACCGAGAGACCCCTTTTTTGACGACAGCTGGCTGTGCTCGCGCACAGCGAACTGCGAGCACAGCCAGCTGTCGTCACCGTTTTTGTGTGTATCTCCGGTTCTAGTTGGATTTATGGCATGAAATTGGGGTCGAAATGCTCGGTATAAGAAGGAAAGGTATAAGTGTTCGGAAAGTTGAGTGGAGTCACTCCAGATTTCTTTTTTTTTTTTTATTCGAATCGGTTTGCTTGTTTTCCATTACTTTTTGAACTCGGATGGAAAAATCGAATACAGAATCGAGAAAATCGTCAAAACAATTAATACATGTGATAATGCCTTGCACGCAATGATACAAATGTAGTAAAATTGTTACGTCAGTCACCATGGAATGACCCATATGGTAGATAACTAAAATGTGAAGTTCTCGTATTTGGGCCTATCGCGCGGCTGTCGATCTAACTATCTGAAGTTTTGGGCGGGTTTCGACAGGTGTAACCTAAATACATGTTAGAACCCCTTTAAAAGTCCTTCGCCCAAGGCATCCCCGTAGGCAGATGCCCCTTGAGCATTCGTGCCATAACACAAAAAAAAAACGATAAATTTATCATTTTTTATGCATCATTAAAAGCCGTCTTATATTTTTCCTCTGAGACTGGTTTAAACCTATTAATAATTAAAACTTTTTTTTTCGATAAAAGCTGTTGCAACGACCTAAGTATTTGAAAGAAATAATTATTTTCTGCACTATCTACTTCATGCTGAGCAGCACAAAACAGTGATTAAAATGACAGCGATATTAGGCGATACATAAACAAAAGTTTTTTAACACCGTGAAACAACATTTCATTTTTAGATTAAGTGTAACATTTTAATGCATTTCAGGTTAACAGGACACTCATAATTATTTATACAGTTCCAAATCGGCAGATACTCGCTGTCATTTTCCTATCATTTGAGTTCGGTGGGTTCTTTTTCAATAAATAACCGTCGGTTCTCTGAAAATTATTTATTGGAACAAACAGTGTTCATTTGATGAAAAAAAAGAATGAAATGTTTCCTAATTACGAGACGAGCTAATTAAATTTTTTGAATGGGTTGTCGAAATCATCAGCACACTCCTGCAAATTAATTGGATCCCAATGCGAAACAAATAAAAATGGCTGAGTTTTTAATTTAATTTGATCTTCTAACAAGGCTTTCAGAATATTGATCAGTAATGATTAACTTTTCGTATTTAGCACCTTTGTGCATAGGTTTTTTTAAAATGTATTTCTTGCGTTCATAACCTAAAAATGAATTAAAGTTGAATGCTAGAGATTAAAAGTATTTGTTTCTTCATGGACGATTGCAAACAGTTATACATTATGAAAAATAACTCACTGATTATTTCTAATATAATATTTTAATTTCCCATCAAAACAATGAAGCATTATTTTAAAACATTTATTAGAACTAATCGGAAAGATATATATTCGTTTGAATTTCAAAACATATTCTTTCATTAGTCTTGTAATACTGTCATTACAAATTTTATTGCTACGTTAACTAGATCATGGAAAAAAAATCAGTTTATTTAGCTTTTTGAAGAGCATTACTTTTTATTCTTTGCTTTGAACTCTTAAAAAGGAGGGGGGAGGGATTCATTCACATCTCACTCAGGCTGAAAAAATAGGAGTGGAAAATATTTTCAGCCTAAGAAACTTTGTTTTAAACGTTATCGCATGTGACATACAAGTTTTTTATGCTACATCCCCCCCCCCTCAAGTTAAGGCCATGATAAATGGCTTTTAAAAGTATTAAGGCATTTTTACTGTAGTATTTATACATGTCAGCTTCGACGGCTCAAGAAAGGAAAACGATTCGTTTCTCAGTATTTCATTTGACACTTTTAAAGTATTGCGCATGATATTTTTCTAAATAGCCGATATCTTATTATTATATTGACTTTTTTGTACTTTGGAATGAGTTGTATCCTTTAATGATTTTTTTTCGAAAATCAAAAAAGCTTTTGAAAGGAAGCGTTGTTATTGGGTTATTGTTCAAGCATTTATGCGTATCATTCATCAGGGTGTAAGGGGTTTTTATATTTTTCTTCCTAAGGCCTTCTTTAGACCAAGATCGGGCCCATTAAAAGCTTGAGTTTTAGTATTTTGATGGGAATCGAACTTTGACCGACTGGGCCGCTGCGTGTGCTAGTTAATCCACATTTAAGGTTCATCCTAGAAACGTCGAAAAGTAGTTTACTTGTAAGACTGGTAGCTCTTTTATTGAGGTAAACATAACAATTGACCAAAAAAAAGAAAAAGAATTCCGACAGCAATGAATAAGAGCACATATTTTAGTGTTTCTAAACCATCGTTTCAAAGACGCGTCGGTTGCAGTTCTTTCACTGTGCCCATCGTTGCTTCCCGACTTGCGATCTCTGAATATCCCGCTGTGGCTCGGCGTACAGATAAGTACCAACATTGAATCGAACGAAAAAGTTAACAGTATGTTTAGAATGGGTACATACACAATGTAGAGCTTGTTGAAAACTAACTTAAGGTAGATGCATTTGGCAGACCTGACCTTTCTAGCAGCAGTTTGATTTATGTATATGCGAATGCACTTTCAAGATTCTCTCCAAATGCGAGGTCCTATATCTGTGTTTATACTTTTACGCTCCAAAATCTGAAATTTTTGGGCACTTTTATTGTTTTAGAAACTATAGCTTATTTGACATTCTAAAAATGAGAATAATTTTTTAATATTGTGAAGGTTAAAATAATATTTCTTTAACAATTCTTACGCTGTAAAGTACTAGAGTCATCGTGGTAGTTAATAAAAATCACTCAAAATGACTAATGTTTAAAACATAAAATAATAAAAATCTTTGTGAAATAACAGCATAATGTTTACTTCGTAAAATTTCAAAGTTTTTAAACTTAGTTATTTGATATATTTATTGTTGTGTTTATTAATCTTTTTCTTCTTTCTCTGGGTTTATATGATTTTAAAAAAATAATATATTGCTGTCGTGTTCATTTATATTTATGTGCGGAAAAAAAAGTTCTTTTTGTCCTGTGTTTTTATGTACATATTTGTGTGTTTTTTATTTTCATTTCATTTTTGTTGTTTTAGTGGTGGTGTCTGTTCTTTTGTTGTACTGTTTTTGGTTATTTTGCATGTTCCTTTTTGTGCCCTTTTTCTCCCTTTTCTTTTTATTTTTTTGTTCATTTTCCCTGTATTCTTTGTGTTTCCCTATATTTTACCGTTTTATCTACCTTTCATCCCCCTTCCCCTTTCTTTCTCATCTCCTTGGTTTCTTCCGTTTTCGTTCCTCTGTTTTGGCAATTGCTGGTTTCTCTTTATTTTCTTTAGGTGTTTGTCACTGAAGAAGGGCAAACAAGTTTTTGCTCGAAACAGCTCTCTGGCTATCCTTATCTGGTGTAGGTGTTATCTCGCCGCAAGAATGGGGGAAAGCAGTGGCTACTTGCTAGCTAGCTATTTCCTGCGTTCCAAATAAACCAGGCGAAAAGGGAGACCGCCATTTTCACCCACACACGAAACGGACTTGGGGAAAATATTCTTCCTCCCGTTCCTCGCTTGTTGCCGCTGCAATTCAATGTGCAGTGAGATAGATTTGTCATGATGTGAAGATTTGTGCTTTTGAAAAATCATTAAATTACTGCGTGTGTCATTATCAGCGATACGACATTTTCTATGTATCATGTCCTGTCTTCACTTTCTGTAACTATACACAAGAAGAGAAACTTTTATTTAGCGTGGAACCGAATTATATGCACAGTATTTTCAAACATGCTGTTTGGAGCAAGACCGTCATGCGACAGCAGAGCTGTACGCGTTTTAAGTGCCAATTCATGTAGCATTTTTCTTTACGTAAATAACTAATTTTTTAAAGTTATTTGCATTTACAATAATTTTTGTATCACACAACCTTGCAATTTATTATGTATAGCGTGCTGATATATATATTATGATATTTATCAGTGTACGTATACATTAAATGTTGATACACATTGTTCTAGATGTATATGCATATGTATATAGTACACTTTAAAAAGCCAAGGAATAAAAATGGAATATGGACTCCTCGTGTAAGCTTGCCATCACACAAGCAAACGAAAGATTCAAAATAGCAAGTACAGTGACGTTTACTAGAAAAATATTGCAAGTGTTCGGGTAAACGGATACTCACATATTTATGTGTTTATCAAAGAA
>JAWZYV010011423.1:0-15415 GCA_038373885.1 Cheiracanthium punctorium | reverse complement strand
TTAAAAATAAAATTAGCAAAAAACATTTTTTTAAGTAATAATTTTGAAATGAATTGTTTGATTTGTAAAAAATTTTATGAATTTATTTATAAAATGATTTTAACATTAAAATTAATTTAAAAAAATTTGAAAATTTTGTTTAAATTTTAAAAGAGGTATAATCAAACCAGGGAAAAAACAAAATTTTAATTTAAATATAGCACAATTCCAATGGCCCGGCTTTAAGAACTAAAATGGAGTTATTTAATTTGGGAATAATCAAAGCAGTCAAATCATTTTGACCGAAAAGGATCCAATAGAAATGTGGAAAAAATTGCAGAACTGTTTCAGCCCATTTTAAACAAGGTGGCAGCCCGCTAAAGTTGGTGGTCGCCAAGCCCCCCCCCCCCCAATATTTAGATTCTATTTGCCCCCCTGTGTAATAATGTAAAAATTAAACCTGTAATTTAAAAAATAATGATTCATTTATCCAATTTATTTTCGATGTGAATATAAAAAAATATTTTATATTTTACTTTTTATGTCAAAAATAAAAACTGTGTGGTGTGAGAAGAGAGTGTAATATTTCTATATAATGCAAATAAATTGTTGAAACTTACAAAAACTTATAATTTAAAAAAAATTAATTATAGGTACTTAAATTTTGCGGCCCCCCTTTTTACTGCTAAATTTGCTATGCCCTCTAGGTGTGTAGTTAGAATTTTCCCGGTTGTAGTTAGAATGTGTCTCGGGAATTCAAGAGATGAGCATTTTCATTTTAAACCTCCTAAAGGAAGATGAAGCCGGAAGCAGTATTGCAAAGGGGACCCCGAACCAATTGCCTTTGGGAAAAATCTCAACGCTTCAAATTTCAGGTATAAAATTTTTCGCTGTGAGGTTGCATATTTAAAGAAAGCCCAATTTTATTAAAAACCCCCCCCCCCTTTTTTTTTTTAACTTAAGAATTGATGAGGTTAATGCATGGAAATGCTGTATATTTCAAATGTTGAATTTTTTAATAATTTATTTATTGTTTTTTCATCAAATTTTAAAATTTTATTAAAAATTTTAAAAAAGGATTTGATTACATGGTATTTTTGTGGTTTACAAAATACTTCAATTACACTAGATAGTTGTATTTACTGCGGACAAAGAATACAGAAATCAAATAGTAACATTACCGATTTCTTTAACGCAATTAATCGTTAAAGAAAGATTTTCTATGTTTAATGTTTATTATAAGCAATCTTGAATTAAAATGTTAACTAACATTGTCTTGTTTTTGTTACTGCATGTTGATTGTTTTCTCTTTGGAAAGGCGTTTCGAATTGGATTGTGTATCTATTTTATATGGCCGTGCATTGCGAGCCATTCTCTAGTGATTAACATAATAGATAATCGGGAGGTTTCTCAATGGTTTATATAAATGTCATGGTATAATAATAAGCACACTAACAGTTTTTCTATTCAGAAGTATAAATTTTATAGAACACATGCGCTATATATTTATTAACCAAAAACACTTTATATTATAATCACTGTACTTTCCTTTTCTATTAAATTAAGATTTATTAATATGATATAATCTGGAAATATTGAACTCTAAAATAGTTCCTTCAGTAAAGAAGAAAATCATTCACATTTGATATTGTTATTTAACATAATTTACTGTGTTCAGAAACTAATACATTTTAAGATGTGTCTTTCGATAAAGTGAACAATCCATGTTTAAAGCAGAGAAAGAAAAAAAGGGCAGGAACATAATTAATTTAATGATATACTGTATGTATATGCATAAAGAAGGAATGATTGACGTATGATTTAAAAAGTCACACTGCAAAGAAAGAAAAGGGGAAAGCAAGCTTTGGACCCCATGTTGTATTCTAGAGTGTGGGAAAATAAGTTATGAATACTAGGGTATTGGGTAGAGCAATGCGTGTGTGCCTTAATGCGAACTAAAGGACAATGCACCAGTCTTGTGCTTTCAGTGTTATAAATATAATAAGTGACCAGTACTAAACAAGAATATATAAGTAACTCCAAAGACTTTTAAGCATTTAAAGAAACGGACTTCAGCATGCTGTGTCAAATAACGCTTAAAAATATGTGCCTTTATAGGCAGCTTTGCAATGAGTCTGCCAAGAATGTGTGTGGGAAAATAAGAGGACATTTTTGGAAATTATTTTAACAATGAAACGATTAGCACCTACACTAAAATCTTCCATTCATGTAGATTAGCTGTTAACACTTAAATTTTACAAAAGATGATTTTTAGCTAGAATGTTATTAGTTTTAAAAAAATAATTTATCTCCTTGGCTCACCTATGCTATATACAGTGGAACATCAAAAAATCCCCAAATATTAAGATTTATTTTTCGCAGTGTAATGCTTTATGTTGAGGATATCTCAAAATAGTACATAATTTATGCATTCTTTTAAAAAGAAACAGCATAACACGCTGATTTTTGCATGAAGGTTACTATTTGTTATTTTGTATTTAAATACATGATAAACTTTTCATAGTTTACCATTTTTAAATATTTTATTTTGATAGATTTTCAACAGTATCGATACGAGTTTCCATTAATAAATTTCGCTAAACCATTTATGCCTTGTGTCCCTTTTTTGGGACTAGGCCTTTTCGTATCAGTCAAAACGTTATTAATTTTCCAAGCTTTATTCACGGTCTTGAACCTCAACTTTCACACAAATATTTTAAATGACTAGTAGGATGTTGAACATTTCAACTTAATATGCTAATGTTTTTAAAAGAAAATAATCCTTGTTCAAGACAGTATACTATCAGAAATATATAATATATCTGCTTCGGTCTTAGCAAAATTCGAGAGAAAAGTCTCACAAAATATCAGGCACAAATGGGTTAATGAAATCAGATGAAAATATCTGAAAATAGTAGCCAAATAAAGAAAAGAATGGCACATTTTTGGGGATTTATTTATTTGTGATCTGCTGATCTGGTTATTGTTTGTATCCTAGGCATCTGGAACAATATTCCTTTATTAATGGAAAGTTTGATCAAAGATGAAGGAATGAAATAATTCTAATGTTGTAGTGGCGTTAAAAAAAATAGTGATGAAATATAAAAACTCATGTAGCTTTATAATTATGTATATTGAAAGTCAATAAAAACTTTCTAATGTTTTAAATTACTTTGTTATTTTATGACTTTTTTTACAGTTTATTTAAGCTAATGTTGCGGCGTTGCTTAGTGGGGTGTTTTATCCATAAGCAATTGCAGAACTTTGTAAGAATAGCAAACGATCTATATTGATATGTTACAATAGTAAATATTTACAAATATATACTCTCTAAATCATTAAGAAAAATAATATGAGAAGTGCGTATTGGTAAGGAGCCAAATGTTACGACCTTCAGGTCGTGCGGTTGTAATGGTTATGTCAAAGTGTCTATGCGCAGTTCGATTGTATGTGCGTCCCAATTGACTGGAAGCAGCACTCAAAGGCGTCATGGTGGTATGTTGCGGGAAATTATATCCCACCCTATCGGTCCTTTAGTCCTGCTATAAAGGAGAGGTGAGAGCATTGCTATCAGTATGTTAGACACATTGTTTTTGGTCATGTACTGAGGCAACTCGGCATCAAGGAACCATCGTTGCTGGATGCGTCTCTATGGACACGTCCGAGCTGCCAAATGCCTAGGAGGAACCCCATCTTCTTCGAATTAAGGACGATGTCGTCCTTCTTGACTAGTTTGGTTGTGGAGTCTGCCTTTTTTGCGTTCTCTTGAAGGGATCTGATGAAATCTCTCTCCTCCCACTCGCTTCTGATAGCCTCAGCTGTGAGGTTCAGTAGGAGTGATCGGTTAGTTGTTGTAATAGATGGACTAAGATTGTCTGGGGAGAATAGAGCGTGTATCATGAAAGGAAATTGGGAGAAGGTTTTAGAGTGAGTAATCGTTACTCAGTTCAGGATCCACATTTTTTTACACGTGGTAAGAGGCGCGTGTAACGCCAATGCTTTATTTGGCAAGTAAAGTAGACAGTTCTTCGTATGGTCAGGAGTGTTTTCGCCATAACTGTTTGGATGAAATTTCACACACTCGAAATTCCATGTTCAAAATACGCCACCTCAAAGTGAGGTCGAGGAGGCGGTATGAAGAGCACATTCAATAGATGAGCATGAAATAAAATGAGCCAGTTCACTTTCACATTTTCAGGCAAGAAGCCCAAACTCTAGCTGTATTTTTCATTCAGTTTTCGTCGAGCAACTACGAAATTTGTAGAGTATCATATAAACTGAGATGGGGAAGCACCTCAGACGAGCACTAAAACGACGAAGAAGCTGCATCTATGAATGCGTCAGCTGTTAAGTCATGACATGCTTCAATGTGTATGCTATTGTGGAATATGCAATGAAGAAGGTATGTAACTTTGTAGTCTTTGAGCCACGACTGGATGAATTTCAACGGTATTGGTCCGGGTAATCAGTTAATCAGTATGCAACAAGGGTACTCTCAGAGATACTCGACACTTGGGTAAATTACCATTTAGATTCGGGTTTTGCGTGGCGGCCTTATATAGTGGCACTTTCGCATTTGTTAAGTGTTGTTAAGAGTCTCCTACCACAATGATCTCCAAAAGATTGTCGGATGATATGAGGCTAATAAGGATAGGCGGCAAGAGATAAGCTGATGACGTTCTTTGATCAGCAAGTTCACTGAATTTGTGTTATATGGCAAAAATGACTGGGATCGTGTTTTATTAATTTGCAACTCAGCAGTTATGCACTCGATCCATCACGTAAAAGGACGGTATCGTCCAAAAGTGGGTGAAGGGGAGAGCGCAATTTACATTTGTTGAGATGGATTTGATCTTTGATGCGTTTATGTCAGTCAAAAAAAATGACTATCTTGATCTCGATCGAATGATTGTTTCTTCGGCCAACTTGATTTCTGAGAAATGTGGAGGATTGGAGTGTATTGCCCAGAGTTTTTGTCTGGCTGGATCTTTGTAATTTTCAACATGATTATTTTGCACGTTTGATTTGTGTAATACGCTGGCCAGAATGCTAAAATGCGGAATTATTCTTAGATAACAAGGAGAATAAATTTCGAAAAAAATTATCAATTAAATCATTTGATGATATATGAAGATTGGAAGATTGGATCAGGATCTTTGTTTGTTTATGCAACGTATTATCTCTTTTATTGTTTCTTCATTTAGGCCAATTAGTTCGTTCTGTCGAAAGCCCATAGTGGACACTGAAACCACAAATTGCAATTTGGAAGATTTTCGGATCCAATCCGCGCGGAAATGCGATATATGCGGGATTTTCCTTATGTAGGTACTGTTCCAAAGTTTGATGGGAAGACGGCCAAAATTTGGGAGTCCTGTTAGGCTACGAAAAGTTTTCCCTTCGTGTGATGAGCCGAATAACCACGCAAAAAACGAACAACTTGAATCAGTCACGCGTAAACCGAAAACGTTGTTGTCTTTGAGCGTGTTTTAATACTTGACACAATACAGTTTTGATACGTAAATGGGCGCACGAGCTCAAGTTGGAATGGATATCTGCTTGATTGGGAGCACACTTTTTGTTTTTGCGACTAGACAGTGTAGCTTAGTAACTCATTGTACTGTTTGTTCGACAGTAGATTTACTCTGCCGCTAAAGCAGAGATGATCGCTATCGGCAAAGCGTGAGTTGTACTACGAATTCTGATGCAGAGTGGACAGATCTAGGAATGGAGATGTTGATTATTGATTTCATTGAATGTTCCTGAAAAATTTGTAACCAATGCTCAAATTAGATGCTGCGGCATCGTTGTTATTCCACAATTCCTTTGGTGAGCCATAATTTCTTGATTCGAATATTTTAACTCGAACAGTGGCAAGGACGAAGTAACCCAAAGGGTCACCATATGCGTGCGGATTCGATCAATATTCGTCGTTTTGTTATAGGCGTTGTAAAGTGCTAATGTTGCCTTAAAAACAAAAGTATACAGTGCTTGGATTCAAAATAAACTAAAACCTTCGAACTCGACGTTTAGAATCAGGAGTTATTTCATAAGTTTGCATTCGCTTGGAAGTTCGAGACCTTGAACTTCGGCAAGCAATCTGGTTGAATTTGAATTCCCTTTCTAAGGTTGACGTCCGTGTGGTTTCAAGAAGAGAAGCAAGTTTTTGCACGTGGATATTGACTTATGTGTTGTGTGGGTCCGCTAAAAGTATCAAGTATATGTTTTCTTGTAAAGTTCGAGAAATGTTGGGATCTTCTGTGATACTAACAGAGCGATTGGTTTGATACAACAGTGGCTAAAAAAGATGTGGGGGACTTAACCGCTAGTTACAGTTTTTAATTTGTAAAGTGCGCATTTCATCTGTAGAATTGTTCCTCCATAAAATTTGTGATAATATTTGTTCATTTTCTAGACACAAAATTTGCTGCTACATTTATTTCACGTCAGCGGTGAAAACTATTTTGGGAAATTAAAATTTATTAGAATATCAAAAATCTCCGTTGTATTTTAGGACCGACCCTATGAATTGTATTCAAGATAAACGTGAGGTTTTGCACGACACCAGTCAACAACTACCTTAGTCTTGGTAGTATTATGGATGGTTAGATTCTGCGTGAATGCCGGGAACATGACAAAGTGATGTTGTAATTACGGTGAGAGTTATGGAATGCATTGTGCCATTAGCTCCAATGTGACCAAAAAGTTGATATTCAGCAACATGAAATCCTTGATTGAGTTTCAAAATTGGATTTACTCTTTAAATTTTTTTCCATTGCAAGAATTCGAGACACTTGTGCTGGCTAGAACTGCACTCTCAGCTCGATTTAGATTTATAAAAGGTAGTTTTACGACAACCGATTTTGTGTTTTGATGTCATGTCTGTTGAAAATGTGTTTCCACAAATTCCTTCTCCGGTGTGAGCATTTCTATTTTGGATGAGGATATCCCCACAGCTCCAAAATCTTCTAAGTTCTTTGTCAATATTTATTTCGTAGATGGTGGAGACTAGATACTGAATCTCAGTTTGAGTGCCATTCGATCAGGCAATTTTCCGAACATAAACCAGAAGAATTGAATTCTGTGCGATCAGATTACATTGAACACAATTTACTTGACCGGGACGCACACAGTGAAAAAAATATATCTGATCACCAAATCAAAGAATTCTGTCTTGGAATATTGAATGTGGAGTCTGCTAAACTGAGTGTTTTAAAAGCAATAAATGTCTTCAAATTTAATTTTCTGAAAAACTCGGTAAAGGAGCTGTCAATTATCTAAAAATCTATGTCGTCCCTCGGATCTTGATGCGAAGCTCCAATGGAGAAAATAATTCCATGTTTACAGATCATTTTGTGACCGAATATTCCGGTCTGCATAGAACCTTTTAATGGAATCTGCGTTTATGGTCCTACGCGACTTACCTAATGGATGTTAACTGACAATCTCTGTGATAAAGATGTTCACTCACGGGAATCGCACAAAGACTCGAGTTTATGGGCGTGGGCCCGATGATATCATTTATTAGATCACGCAGGCCGGTTAGGTAGGAGCGAAGATTCTTTTCGCTCCGTTTTAATGAGTCGAGGTATATGCTTTGTAGTATGTTTGACTAGCTCCGCTTTCCAGCTGGGTGACGGCCAGCATTGATGATGGTCTGAGAAGGCCTTTAAAGGGGTTGAAACTGAAACGTGCGGGAATGTTTGGTAATTCTCGTTAACGCTTGAGCTATGTTTTTTATCAAGTAATGAACTGGATTAAGGGGACAGGAGGAGGAATTAGAATGTTTATCAGACAAGCAGTTTCGGTACATAATTATTTTTGCGTACGCGAGTGATTGCGTTCTTTGATCTTGCGTCATTTCTTTAAATTTGCTACATTTAAAGCGCAACGTGAATAAGGTGAATTTTTTTACCACCACTCAACACATTTTTTTCGCTGCGTGAAACACTGGTTTTGAAGCATTATAATCTTTAGGTTTTTTATTTTGTGACTCAAAATCACAGTACAAATTGCTAGAGTCAGGGATTTATCGTGAATAAATTCTCAATGATTTTCGATGTGGGAAAATCTTTGTTAACTGTATATGTCGATGTCCCATTCTTCGCGAGTTTTTGGGTCACTTTCTGTAATAATAATAATGAGCCAAATGTCTCTGAATTCGCTTGTGTGTCTATTGATTTAAGCTCCGCAGAATTACTGTCGGAAAAATCTGCAGGCTTCGCAGATTATAGGCATTGCTGACTTGAAAGCTGGTTGAATCAAAAAATGTTTGAACTAAAGAGAAATTATTTGTATTTGTTTTTTCCGATCGTATCTTATCAGAAGATTTTATCCGGTTCTTTATAACTTAGCTCGGGAAAACATTGGAAATGTGTTTTGGATTATAGTGCAGGTATCGTCAAGTAATAGGCTTTAAATAATGAAAATATCTGACATGAGTTGAACAATTATCAGTTTATTATGAAACTAGTGATGTATACTAAATCTGTAAATGAAGGCCGTTTTGTAATTGCATTAGAATGAATGACTATTCACTTCGGTAGTTTTTAAAAATGTTGATCTTGGCCGTTAGTTATTAGGAATACTAGATGCAAAATTTGTAGTACTGTTATATTAAAGCTAATTTTTTCTAGAGAGTCTTGTAGTTCTGCTTTGTGTTTTGTAATATTATTTCAAATTCTTCCATTTCTGTGTTCTAGAGAAGATTTGCGTCGCTCCCCAACTTTGTCAAATCATTATTATTCTGATTCAAGTTTTTCGATTTGTTGTTAAGATTCATTTTTTTTGAATTGTCTGGATTTCTCAGTGTTGATGAAATCTGTAGATGCGTGTCTAGAGCTGCTTTTGTCTGCCTCGGAGAATAACTCTCGCGTTTTTTTCGGCTCCTTCGTGATATTTATTGTTTTGTTTTTGTATCCATTGACGCGTGTAATGGTAAGAATGCGAAATTATTGCGATCCAAAACAAGAAACTTATTGCAAAGGAAAGTGTACTTTCTTTTTCCAGTCCGTTTCATCCTGTTTATATCGCCACTCGCGTAGCCCTCCCAAAAAAAACTTTGTTGCGTCGTTGCTTAGTGGGTGTGTTTTATCATAACGAAAATGCGAATTTGTATAAATGCAAGGATTTATTTAATTGATACTTGGTACAATAAGTAAATATTCACTAAATATTACAAACATTAAGAAAATAATTCATGAGAGTGCCTTATTGGCTTCTAAGGAGCTCAAACAGTTACGACCGTCAGGTATCGTGCGGTTGTAAGCGTATTTCAAGTGTCATATGCGTTCGATTGTCTGTGAGTTCCAAGTGACAGGAGCAGCCACTCAAAAGGCGTCATGGGTGAGTATGTGCAGGGAACAGCATAAAAATTAATTAATCGAAAAATAATAAAGAACAACACTTTGTATAACTAATACCATCAAAAGGTATTTATAGGAACAATCCCTTTGGTTGTACAAACAACAATGTTGTACTTTTCTACCAGCATACAAGAAAGTCTCAACCCCAGCTACAGAAAGAATAGTTTATTGTGCCGATGTCTGACTTTTGTAACTGAAGAGAAGTGGACTTTATTTTGTATTACTCAAAATGATAGACACACAGTTTGTATCTTTTACTGAGTCATTTACAAAAGTTTTTAATTACTTTCTCCTTTTCTACACATCCCGACTTTTAGATGAGTATTTTGTTATTTTATTAAATTACTTAGTTGTGATGTTTTGACTATATTAATCTATATTTATTAAAAAAATCTTTATCGTAGGCACAATTTTAATAAAATATGAACTTTTAATTTGAAACTACAAAAATATTCTAGATTAAAAACAATTTTCAACTGCAATTTTAAAATTAATACTATTTTCATTAATGATAAGTTATTGTATTCATCTATTAAACTATAAATCAAAGGCATTATACTGACTTTTTCAAAGAATCCAAGCATGGAAATTTTGTTATGCCATATCTTTTATATCTTTACTTTAGAACTTAAATCTGCCTTGCATGTGTGTTCTCCTACAGAATGTAAAGCTGTTAAAATAAAAAATAATTACGGCACATTAAATTCATTTGTTATATTTACCTACATTATGGCTTAATTTAGCTTTTTCTAGAACTAAGTATTCTTTAAAATTATCTGGATTTGAGGCTAGAGATATTAATTAAGATTGAAAGTATCGTATAACATTGTAAGCTTATGTGTGACACAGTATAAAAACAAATAGAGACTTGAAGCGTGTACTTTAAACTACTTAGAAATATACATTTATT
Organism: Cheiracanthium punctorium; assembly: GCA_038373885.1. Lineage (NCBI taxonomy): Eukaryota > Metazoa > Arthropoda > Arachnida > Araneae > Cheiracanthiidae > Cheiracanthium > Cheiracanthium punctorium. The sequence continues at coordinate 5,164 of JAWZYV010011423.1, read as the reverse complement.
CGGGCCTAGCCTCTATTCACGGGTTCATGCTATAAGAAAACAACTCTCCTCCACCAACCAAATTTTTGAAAAAATATCTAAGTTTTCCATGATCGGAACACTTAATCTGATGATTTGGCCCTGTGAATAAGAGGAACCTTAGTCCCTTTTACAGTCGTCAAGAAGTAATTAAATCCCCCTCCTGTCCTTTTCACAATGACTTGGATGTAAGTTTCGCCTTAGACTTAGTTATAAAATAAATTAATTTCAAAAGCTTATGTTCACGTGACTTTAATTCTAACGATTGTTGTTAAATATTCTTGCCCATATTTTAATTATCAAGCCTCATTACACACTCACAAACACAAGGTCTTTTTTAACGGTATATGGTGTCTTCCTATTAGCTAATGCTTCACTATAAATCATTAATCATATTTCTTAGGCATAGACTGACTTGTTCCTTGTGATTTCTTTATATCTTGTTGAATGTTTGGAAAATACTTTCATTGTTAGAATAGCAAAATGGTTCTTCAGTGTTCATAGATCATGACAAATCTCCCATTCCCGAAATTTTTCCACATCACTGCCACTTGCAATGCTTTCTTGGTTAAATTCACATTTTGTATTATTTGAGCCACTTTAGTGCTGTGTTTCGCAAATGTTTCCACACAACAACAAATTATTTATTGCACAGATCTTTTTGGCCTTTTATTAAGGAGCCAAGATCTTGTCTACATTTTTTAACATGGTCGTGCATACAAGTTCTTGTAACTACTGTCAGATAGTTTATTCTGAGAAGAAGTTTTCTATTCTTCAAAAACAGTACTGTACAGATTATAAGTTATCTCGCCGCAACTCGGCGAGGTACTTGTACATGTGTTGTTCTTGGAACATTTAATTGTAAATGTCGTAGGAATTTTGATAAGAAAATTAGATTTAAAAATCTCCGGTGTAAACACGAAAAACCGTATAAATTTGATTGTTCTTGGGCTATACCGAAGAATCAGCCATAAATTATCGTCTTTTAATGTAATTTGTACATCTCTGTAGGGCTGCAATAATTAAAATTTTAAATAGATTAATTAACCCTCTTAAAATAAGTTTTCATTTAAAACTCAGTTGTAAAAGTGTTAATACCGTTGCTAATCGAGGGATAATGTGTCTAACATTTTGTTTTAAAATTATTGTAATTGCGATCGCGAAGATTGGATTTACACACAACTGGAAAAAAAAAATTCATTCCAACAACCTGTATAACAATTCTCGAAACGGCGCTCCAAATTGTAGTACTGTGCATATGCAAGGATAGCTGTTAGAACTTTGATTTGAATATGTATGTTTGTTTCAATTTGTGTTTTAGGAGCCCATAAATACAATAATAAAATTAACTCGTAACAGTTATCAGTTCTCTCATGTTAATAAAGACAGGGTAAACTGACGGTTAGTAACCGTTGCAAATCGTTAGGGTAATGGGAGTTAAATTTGTCACAAAATTAATTTGTAAACTGTGATTGGATGTAGGGAACAATAAAACAAAACAAACTATTTAAACTATGCATCTCTTTTGAACCATTATAATAGTGAAAAACGTGTTCAAAACTGAGTATTCTCGCTTCGCATATTGAAGGATCTGACGTTCTGTACCAATTTTCATGTGATATTGTAATTGTACAACTTGTAGAATCCATTAAATAAAATTTAAATAATTAACCTGTACACAATAAGTTTTCATTTAAAAACAGTGATAAATTGTCCTAGTTGTTGACAGTACCGTGCAAATCGAGGGTATACGGTGGATCGCTAAATTTGTTTGAAAATTACTTGTCAAATGCTGCTAGGATTTACAAAAAAAAACATCCTTGTAAATAACGTTGTTTACGCGAAACGTTGTACAGTGAGTAAAGGTGAAATATAGAAGATAAGCCCTGGTTAATTCTGATATGACAATGTGAAATTGTAAATTTGTAGGATTCCCAATAAATACTATTAACAAAACTGAAAGGTTTCTTTTCGACAAATCGCGCGTCTAAATTGAGTACCGAAGGCAATTAGAGGGATAGCATGTAAATTTGTTTTGAAAGTAAGTATTGGTAACATGTGTCAATGAAGTGACTTTTCGTTCATCCCCCCCACATTAACCTCTAATAATATAAAAAGTCTCTTCTGTTTAAAAACGTAATGTAATTGAGTGCCCGTTTGCAAAATCTTGAGGGACAGGTATAAATTTTTTTGCTCGATACTGTAATTATAAATTGCTATTTGTGTACAGAAAAATGGCATCTGGCCTTTTAAAACTTTACACAGAATTAAGAGCTAGTATCAATTCCATTGGAAAGTACTGGAAAGTTGTCTTATGATACTGTGTAACAACCACGTTATCACGTGCTTGGACTTTAATTTCTATTAGTGATGCGGTAAAAATACTGACAACAAGTGACTGTCGAAAAAATAAGGGCGCTGTTAGTTTTATATCTATAGCATGGTGTTGTTAGTAAATTTCACATAATTGTGTCGCGAAACAATATGATTTGGATGCTTTAAGTTTTTACAACAACGTAGTGTCTGTTAAATTCACATAGATGCTTGAATATAATGGAATTGTGTTTTTGTAATTCTTACAACCTTCTATTGTAGTTTTGTGATATTCTACATAGGTACTTGAACATTGATTGTGCATGTAATTTTACAACAATCGGCTGCTGTAAATTCTACCAGCACATGTGCTGTTGTGCACGTGCCATCGTGCCAACTATTTAAACAGCGGGTCGTTGTAAATTTCACCACTCTGTATGCTTGGAAAATAAAAAGTGCTTGAAATTTAAGACAGGTGTTGGGTTTATGATTACTCCTCGCACATGTGCTGTTAATCTTAGCCTGGTTTTTTCTTAATAGTGACTACATACTTGGAAACGCTTTGTTGCAAAGGAAATGAATGATTTTATGCCAAATCTGGCAACCATTCTGTTTATTTTTTCAGTTTTTTATTAAAATCTTCTAAAGTAATTCGATTTACGAAATTTAAGTCAGCTCATCAGGTTCCTCAGAATTTTTCGAATCTGTGGGCACCTTAGTCGAAACTTAAATCCCCACGGTTTAGGAGGAGATAGGCAACAAGCTTTGACGGTGCCAGCGGCCTTTACTTTTTTTTTAGAATAGAAAGATACCCAAATTAAATTTCATGCTGTTCTGCAAACTCGCAGAATCTTTTCGCAATCGAAAGATTTCGTTTTGTGTACACAGCTATTCTCATGTCCATGGAAACGATTTATTTGTGAAAAAAAATGATAATAAACTGTGTACTCTGGAAAAGCTTTTTTAAACGAATTTGAATCCCAATTGTGACGTCATATTCACTTGAAAAGGGTAATTTTGTCACGTAAATGATTTACTTTTTTGACTCTCGGAAATAAAATGGTGCTGAAAATAGCGAAAAATCGCTTAAAAAGGAGGGAACGGGTGGATTTTCAGATTTTTAAAGAAGCGCAGATTGTTTTCTATATTTTTATACATGATCATGAAAATTTTCAAGCGGATCGTGCAAACAGTGAAGAAGTTATTAGGCTTTTTGTGTTAACTTTGTAAATTTCACGCGATTCTAGATATTTGGAAACGCTTTGTTGCAAAGGAATGAATGATTTTATGCCAAATCTGGAAAACCATTCTTTTTATTTTTTAATTTTTTTTATTAAATATTTCTAAAATAATTCGATTTTCAAAATATAAGTCACTTACGGGTTCCTCGGAATTTTTGAATCTGTGGGCATAGTCAAAATAAAAACCCCCAGGGTTTAGGAGGAGATATACACAACTTTTGACGCCCCATGGGCGGCGACAGCGCCTTATTTTTTTTAAATAAGAGATTTGTAAACCGCTGCATATACTGAGAAACTAGATTTTTAATCTAATGAAAATTAAATAATTTTTTTTAAAACAAAAAAAATAAAAAAAAAACTATGTATTTTTTTTGGGAGACCAAGGGGTTCCTTCAATAAATATTCATTAACAACAAAAGCCCCCAAAACAAAACTAAATAAAAAAATTTCAAGAAAAAGATTTACTTTCATTTTTATTTTTTTTTATTATTCTTTGCATAATTTTTTTTAATTTTTTTTTGAAAAAAAGAAACTTCTGAAGAAAATAATGTCCCCGAAAAATAAAATTTTTTACTCTTATTAAAGTTCAAAAAAAAGGTTTATTTTTATTTTATGATGCTTGTAACTTTTGGTGGTTACTATATTTTTAAAAATGCATGCGTTACTTTTTTAAAAAAAATTAATTGTAAAAACTTTTAGAGTTAATTTCATTATTAAAAGTGGTAATAAAAAAAGACCAATTTTTAAAGCAAAATTTCTTTGTGCACCATAAAGGGGTTTAAAAATTTGAGCGAGCGCTGGGGAAAGAAGAATAGATTTAAGGTATATGTCCATGGCTTCAACGAAAATCGTAAAAGTGAATCAAGTAAGAAAGCATTTTTTCATTAAAACATAAAAAATTCAACAATTAACTCTAAAATTAAATTTTTCTAAACTACTGAGTAAAAAATTTTTACTTTCAAAAATCATTTTAGTTTTATAATTTTTGAAACAATTTTTTTTTATAATACACATTTTTTCTAAAAAATTTTCCTTTACAAAAAACATTCTATCTAAAAACAATTTTTTAAGGTTTTTACAAAATTAAACTTCCCGTAGGTTTTTTTGGGAAAATTTTAAAATTGACATTTGAAGATGCATAGAATTAAAGCAAAGTTAAATTAATGTTTTTGTTTCTTAGAGTGTTTTTTTTTTTACAATTTTCATAAGAAAATTTCCCCATGAAGTTTTTTTGCATTGCAATCAAAAGTATAATAAGATTTTCATTTTATCTGTAGAAAACGCTTCATTTGGGAGTATAAGAAATTCTTTGTTTTTAAATCTCAAAAAAGTTTTTGCCGACTTTTTTTTTTCACAAAAAAAAATGTTTAAAAAAAACATTCAAAAAAAAAAATGTTTAAAATGTGAAAAATTTAAGTTTGTAAAAAACCAGATAAAAATTACTGTAGTAAGACCCTTTTTTATCTGTTATTTTTTCAAAGTTTTAAAAAATTTTTTATATTAAATGCTTGTTTTTTTCCTTACACAAAATTGCAAAATTTATTTAAATAAATATCTGAAAAAAATGTTTTGTTTTCATCCCAAAATTTTGT
>JAWZYV010011420.1:0-14724 GCA_038373885.1 Cheiracanthium punctorium | reverse complement strand
ATTAAAATCGTGCCAACCCATGGCCGAATGGATGGGACGATGAACATTGGGAAACATACGAAGCGAGCCGTTTCGAGGTGCTAGCTATCGGTCTAGCGTCACCAACATCGTAGTACTGTCACGTGTTCCATTTTCCGGTTCGGTGCGGCGCCGCACCGAACCGAAAAATGGATGGGTTCAATTGAATGGGTTCAATTAAAACTTAAAAGTTGTACAAAATGGATCGACAGAATAAAGAACACTGCATGCAGGCAATTAAAGAAGTTCAATCTCTAAGTTAATGCAATGCTATTGATTTTCGGATGATAATTGGTATTGTGCTTGAAATGGATGAATGTCTCTAATACTACCACTGACCGTAATGTGTTGAAATTCTTTTGAGTGTTCCTGTACCAGAACTATAAATGATAGAGACACTATTTCCGATGGGGAGATTCATTTTGTAACCCTTAACAACATATATCACTTCTGAGTCGTTTGAAATAGCCTAATACCTCTAAAATTCGCTTTAATGAAATTCTGCCCATAGAGCGTAGTGTATTTAAAATATTTTTGGCGGCCCTGTAGATAAACTATCCATTCGATTGGGACCAAAACGGGAGGTGCAAAACTATATGTTACAACAATCCTAAATATAAAGTTTCAACATTCTACGACCCATGGTTTTTGAGATATGCGAGTTACATAATTACGTACAGACATCACAGAAAAAAATGTTCAAAATGGACTCGCGGTCGGCCAAAATGGGTTTTACCTGCATTTATATGAACGTGCATGCATGCATACGATGAGATGCATCGCAAAAATTCTTAAAAGTAGATTTAGAGGTAGTCGAAATATGGCTCGCGAAATTTTTCGCGATCACATAACTTCCCCCTATTTCGTACGAGGAGGTAATAAAAAGTTTTCATTTTAGGTTTTAATTTTTTAAATGAACGCTTTTCATTATTTTACTAAAATTAAATCGACTAAGAAACGATTCATTGGCTTTAAAGATGGGCATCTGTCAGCAACTTATTGGATTTCCGGTACAGAAAGGATTTTGATGTGCGTTCCTGCGATTGCAAGAGGAGTAAAGTACACTAAAATTTCTGCACCAGGAAGAACTGTAGATAACAAAATGATATTTATTTGACAAATATATTATACTGTGGAAATAACAAGTGATTCAATTTTCAAGAAATTTGGTTGCATAGAACCTGAAAAATCAGTTCCCAGAACAACCACCTCTGGCTGTAATAACGGCACTTATACGCCTGGGCATTGAACCAAACAGAGATTGGATGGCACGTAAAGGTGCAGATAGATGCCAATTGCAGCTTCAACACGATACCACAGTGCGTCAACCGTTGTGAGTGGCGTAGGGTGACGAGCCAGCCGCTCGGCAACCACTGACCAGACGTTTTCTATTGGCGAGAGATCTGGAAAATGTGCTGGAACGGGTAACAGTCGAACATTTTCCGTATCAAGGAAGATCCGTACAATATTGCCAAGATGTCCGTACAATATTGCCAATAAGTCTCCAAAAATTAGGTTTTCGAAGACCTACGACCCATAGAACCCGAGATTTCCAGAACATTACATATCAATGCAACAAAAAGCAACATTTAACTATTTAACGCATAGAATACGAATTTTAAACTATCAGGTTGTAACGAAAGTTCTCCGCCAAATCTGCATGAGTCAGCTCATGCGGCACCCCGCGATTGAACTTGTGCATCAAGTTTATGTGATGCATAACATGACTAATGGGCATGGCATTCATGTATAACTCTTTAGCTAGCTCTCAAGTGGTTAAATACTGATCTTCTTCCACAAGTTCTCGCAAGTGGCCCTCATTAACATCAGTAGGCCGGCCAGAACGCTCAGCTCCTTGAATGTCATAGGACTTATTTTTTAACTTTCAGTACCAAACCTTCACAGTGCCATAGGATACAACAGTAAAATCTAAATGACACACATAATTCTTTGACATTCTGCAGCTGACGTTTTGCAACAGAACTGGAAGTAAATGATGGTTTTAATCCAGTAACGCGATAGTTCCATTTCAGGCACCTTGTGCTTAATGATAACGATATTTTTTAACAACACAGTGTTCTAAAGCAAGTCTCTTTCTTTCAAATGTCAAAAATTATTTGAAGAAATATGAGCGAACACACCAACGTGAACTGTTTGCAGACGATGTTTGTGGTGGCGGGAAACTTTCGTTACAACCCAATATTTTAAACCCCAGAACAGCTGGTTGCTCCCAAAATTTGTAACACAGGGTAAGAAAATTTCCGTTTTAGAACGGTTTTTAATTAATAATTAAAAAAAGTAATTAAAATTTTAAAATTCTGATTCTCAGGTGCACATTATCGGCATTCATGGGCTTATATATTCAAATTTTCAGAGTTGTGTGTGCAGTAGATTTGTCTGGAGACCGCACACAGACAGATTTACAAACATTCATTTTTATTATTATAGAGATAGATAGATTTGGCGTAAACCTGATGAAATTTTCGTGCCATTTCATGCTTCTCAAATGCAAACGATTTGCTTTATAGTAGCATTCGGGCGAAACTCGCCAAGCATGGTAACGTAAAAAACGGTTTTTTACTTTCCGAACATGTACCATGTAAGGAAAGTATTGTAATCATGAAAAAATTCGACTTCGAGAGTTTGGTGTTTTTACACGTTTTGAGGGCTTCTGAATCCATTTATGCTATTTTTACGAGATGTATGTATGTATGTATGTATGTATGTGTGTGTGTTTGTGTGTATGTGAGTGAACACGATAGCTCCTGAACGGAGCATTCGATTGAGCTTAAATTGGATATATACGTCATAAACCATCGTCGCAAGACCGGTATTGATTTGGGTGTGTATAGGACTTATAGTTTTTCAACGGGGCTACGACAAATTTTTCTTTTGCATTATGCCTATGGCAGGGAAATTCTTGAAAGTGCGCTAGCGTTTAAACGGTACATTCGATTGAGATCAAATTGGATATGCATGTTGGGTATGCATTTGATTGAGATTCACTTTGGTATATATGTTTGAATGATTCATCGATTAAAATTTATTTAAATGCTTGGTAATGATCTTAATCGTAAGTGTTCGGAAATTCGAGTGGAGTCACTCCAGATTTTTTATTATTGTATGTTTTAAACACCACTTATTTTGAATGTTTTTTTGGCTATATTTTATAAACATAATAAATAGCATAAAACACTCCAGGTGCTAAAAACAAATAAATGCAAATTATGGTTATTCCTTTATTAGCAAAATATATCACAGTCTTCTATTACACGAGTGCTTGTTTTTTTTCTTTCGTTTTCTTTTTGTCTTTCTCTGTTTTTCTTTTTCTCTCAATGAACGCACATAATGTAGTCGTTAATCTCCATTCCCATAAGGACACGGAAAGTGAAGCAGCACCGACTTGACCACTGACTGGGAAGCTGAATACCCTTTCTCGGTTGGACGTCTGTGGAGCACTGTAAGCTAAAAGGAGCTGGTGCACGTAAAACCTGTCGTGACTCCGACGTCCTCCAATTTCAAAGGATACCTCTGTGGGTGCCGATCCAGGTACTAGGTCTCTCATCAGGAATTCGTACAGAATTTAGGAGAGCACTCATATGGGGCAACGTTGGTCTGCGTACTACGCACCCCCATATTGAAATGATCAACTTCTGCTGCCCTCGTAACGGTCAAGCTTACAGTAGGCGACTGACCTGGCTATTAGGGGAAAAATCATACATAATGTTTCTGAATTTAAAATTTAAAAAGTTTGGTTCTTCTGATGAAAAAAAGAATTCGATTGATTTCTGCTGAGGTTATGACAGTGGCGGCTCGTGGGATACAGCAAGTACAGCCGGGCTGCACTTGAAATCATCAGCACATACTTTAAAATAATTTATTCTACTAATTTTCCAAAATTCAGATTAGAATTATGGAATTCCTATGGTAAATTAAAAAAATCTCCAAAAAAAAAAAACCAAACAAAAAAAACCGTATTGTGGCCAGATCGCTCATTCAGAAAAAAAGCACTTTAATCTTCCCGCAATTCAATTGGGAAAATCTTTGTTTCAGCCCAGAGCGCTGATAAGAAAATTGGCAGCACCGTTGCCATGACAACGGTTACGTAAGCATTTCCTGCGGCATAGGCTATAATGGGGGTACGCAGCTAAGACTCGGCTCATTCAAGATTTTGAAAGGTCGGCAGCAGCTGTGAATTCGACTCTCTGATTGGTTCGAGAAGTGAGGGAGGGTGTAAGGAGAATATTTGTTCGGCAAACTCTCGATTTTTTATTGCTGAATTGATCAAGAAGGTAAACCTGAATAGACGCTTATGAATGGACAATGACCCATCCAAGCAGTATTGTTTTTAAGTAAGCAAGAACTGGCATTGAGAGGACATGGCGAGCGAAAAAATTCTTTAAACATAGGAAATTTTAAAGAGCTTTTAAAATTATGGATATCTGAATTAAAACAACGCCTTTTTATGAGGGCATCACTGACCGATTCGCAATTTTAAAAGAAAGGAGGATTGATTTGACTTATAAAAAATAAGTACGTTCTCTTTTCTTCTCAAGTTATCGTTACAAAAGAAAATTTTAAGAAACTTCGAATCAGACACGGATGAATGCAATTTTGAGGATAAGAGCGGCTGGTTGAAATTTATGTCCATTTTATGGAAAAGTAAAATAGGATCACTTACATTTTTTATGTAATTTGTTTTTTTTTCCTCGGTGAGGGCTTCATCCGCCAGCTTTCGAATTCAATAACAAAGATTTTCCATTCCTGTCCGGAGGAGGGTGGGGGGGAGGCTCATATGCTTCCGGCTGCACTAACAGTTTTGACCACGGGCCGCCACTGGGTTATGAGATTCTGTGAACGGCAACAATGTGGCGCTCACGGTTATTGTTATTAGAACAGAAACTCGGAAATTTCAAAGGAGAACAACTATTCCGTTGTAAGATGAATTAATCCCTAATCTAATCCCCCATGCTAAATCCCTAAAGAGCTTCGGATGGGTGCGTGCATCATGAAAAACGGACGCGTTATTCACGCACAATAAACACGGTACGGTTATTGGACCGCTTAACAAGGTATGATGTGTTCTTACACTAAGCGACGACTGTCGCCTGCTACACAGGAGGTATCCTTTGACTTGCGAACACAAAAGGCAAAACGATATGTAAGGCGCAAAAAACAGCTAGGGAAAAAAAATAAAACATGATCTGGGACTAACAGGAAACGCTAGCACTGAGAAAAATGAAACGGCATGCCACCTTGTGTTTTTTATTCATAGTTGAAATACTTCAAAGAATTACTAACTAAAAATGTTAAAAGAATATTTTGGCAACACCATCTATGGCCGTCTTAAACATCATAAATCCTTAGAAAAGAGGAGGGCGTTCCATACGTCATCTAGAGACGTCTACTAGTCACATCATCTTGATTTCGAAGATGTTGTGATTGGTAAAGCTGAAGACGGCCACTGATTGTGTGCCAAAATAAATCTTAACGCGGTTCTAATCCGTCGCGTGTTAAATATTTCAGTATGATTTTAAATGCCGTACTTTTAATTGTTTTAATCTATTTTTATTCATTCCATTATCTTATTTAAGTCAATCCTCACTTTAACAATGCAATGGAAAGCAACGCAATAATAGTACTATACGTTTCAAAATGACGCTTTGTTGACAACACTATTAAGTTATGCCACTTCAACAAATGACTTCAGTCTTATATCAGACCTTGTTTGAAGCATGGCGTTCCTGCTGTTCTTCGTCGTTTTTTGTGCTATGTACTTCTTTATAAGAAGGTTTTTCTTGCGTTTTACGTTTGTTTGGGTCCCCTCCGGTGGGCCGGTGACGAAAGGGGAGGAGTCCAGAGTAAGTACACCCTCTACAGACACTACTGACACATCATCCACATCCTCTTACACAACAGCCAATAGCACAACATACGAAACAATGCATCAGGATTCACCAGTCACACTTTCCTCAGTCTCTTCCGAATACTTAACAGTCACACACCCATCATCACCTACACTTTCATCCTCACCCGTTATACAAGCACCTCCTTCCACACCTGTTCCACTATCAGCACCTTCTTCTCCAATCCCACCCTCAATAACCACACCAACTCATTCATACTCTCCCTGCCTTACCCCACTTCCGTCCTCCCCCGTATTTCCCAACATTAGAATCCGTAAAAAGAAATTCAGACGCGTCCGTAAATTTTTCTCCCGCTTCTCCTGCCTCCGACCCGCCCCACCATCACCCACACCAAACAGACACTTCCTTCTGGATCCAATAGACACACTGCACTAAACAACATCCTACACAACCCATTTAAAACATTACTCTGCGTACTTCCTCCTCAATAGTCACAATAGTTCAGAACCCAATCACAATAGCAGCTGTTTGTAAAACTATATTTTCTGAACCAGATCCAAAAGACTTTAAGAGCCATCGAACTCCAACCAAGCTTTGACAGTCCTGAGATACCATGGTCAAACTTCAGCCCCAGGAGCTCTAACAAACGATTTGAGCTGTATTAAACAAATATCTGATCATTCCGTTTCAATGAAGAGAACCTTTTTTTTTTTCAAATATCTGCAGTGATGTCAAGCTCTTCACATCACCGAGATCAACTTTTTTCGAGTAATTGAGGCAACATATTAAACAGTAAGAAGTTGCGACACGCCACTGACAGTTCTTTTCACAAACCAACCATGGCGCATCTAAAATCTTCCACCGCAACGTTTTTGAACCAAGAATGAAGCAATATCTTCGAATTCCATCCTTTGTATTGAACAGTCTTCAAGAGCGATTTCTACTTCATAAACTGCTCCTAGGTAAAACTTGAACTTCACGTAAGCAACCGTGCGATCGTTAAGTTTGGATGCTAGAACATTCATCGAAAAATCTACGTTAAGAATGGTGTCAAGATCTCTCGCCGGAATCATCGTCTTGAAAATAAGTGAGACAATCTGGAACAACAAAACCGATATGGTCGTTTAAACCATCCGGTAAAGTCTGCAGGAAGAAAAACCTCCTCGCAATTTCTTTTCCCTCCTGCCAATTTCTTTTTCCATTCTTCAAATTCATTTAAACATAATCTCTGGTCGACTCAACATCACTTTTATTACTGAGAAAACCAGTGCCCTAGAAACGATCTTTTACGCTGATTTTCACTTTATAACTTAATTATTTCTAATTATTTAATTGAATTAAAATGGATTTTGATTTTGTATTTCAATTTTATATGTTTTTTATTTTATTTTATTTTGACAGTTTGTTTTCAGATCTCTGGAGATTTTACCTGGAAATGTCTGGCCTGTCGCCCTCTGAAGTATTCAACGAAGTTTGCGCTCCCGCTTGTGGTAAGCTTGAAAATGAAAGTTTTTATGCAATTTATAATATTTTCACTCTGTTTTTTTTTTTTAACAGTAAAAAGGAGCAGTATTTTCAAAGCATCTGCTTAATCTACTTATACGCCAAAACTTGCTTAAATAAATATGTCAGAAATTGCAGTTTGCAATAAAAATATTGCTTTTGATTTTCAGTGCAATTATATTTTAAGAAAAAGATCCTTTATATCTGTGATTTATGTTATTCGTGTTACGATGAGATATCAATCGCATTAAGTGTTATAAGTTCAGCGACAACACTTTTCTCGCCAAGGTGATTGGGAAATAGTATAAAGGATTGCATAGTATAGGGGTTGCTGAAATTCCTTGTTTTATTTCTATATTATTTATGGCCATTCAGGATAGTGTAAGAAATTTACTTTGATTGTGAATTCTGGTTTAACCATTCGGTTTAACCCACTTATCTACCAATAGGGCAATAAACAGTTAAAGAGGGCAATTTTGGTATTCATGCGGTAACCCTTGAGATCATTCGCCATTCACTCATCCGTTATAAAAAATAACAAAACATACATTTTAAATCTCATTCGTGAAGTTTCATTTCTTTTCTATGCATACATTATATATTCAGGGCAATTCCATATGAACATGGATATAACCATTAAAATTTATTATAATTTTTTTTTAATTTTTAATGAATTGTGTGAGAAACTATGCTACTTACGTATTATCCCTGCGGTCCGCCAAGACGAGCGATGTTTCGCTAGATAAATGCCGGACAATTGGTTTAATCATTTGGTTTAAAATTTAATATTCTCTTCAGTTTTTAGCCGTTTTAATTATAAGAAGCGTTTAAAAAAAGGTATCTCCCAGTTTTGTTGTGTTATTTGCATAAAATTACTATAGCATGAGTTACCTTATGAGAACTCACGCTACACTTAGAATATAAATTCAGTTGTTATTTGCATACATATGATATATTTAAGTTACGTTACTGTAACTGATCAAGTTAATATAGGTCAATTTTTTGGTGTGTTACCCTATTTGGATATTTTCACTTATAAGTTATTGACGCCTATCAAAACATAGAGCTTTAATGGAAAGGTGTGGCAAAGTTTCACGAGTTCGATTCAGTAGCTTAGTGTGTTCTAAGTGAGATATTGACTAGCCTACAAGCTTTATAGAACCAGATACGCGGTTATAGATATACTTTTTCTTTTCTTCTCGTCTGTGTAGATTCTTCTAGCAAATGGCAAATGCAAAAAGGAATTTCCTAATTGCCTACTTAAACTGCATCAGATAGCATTCAGTGCTGCCACTGACTAAATTACGCATACTGCCATATAGGGACGTAGCCAGAGAGAACAATGGATTGAATGCTTCTTCTACCTCTATCTAAAACTAAGAACTTGAAAATGGTTGTGTAGAAAGGGAATTTCTGCCTTTCTCGCGTTTTGACTCCTCAATCCTGGAATGTTTCTCTGGCTACTTGCCCTATTGTTTGCTTTTATCTAAACCACCTGCGATGTACATCTTTTTTCGAATGTATTGTTCGAAAGCTTTTGTTCTGTACATTTTGGAATATTTCATGCAAAAATAAATTTAGGATTCAGATTTGGCTGCTTACTTTGTGTTTTCTGACTCCACAATACGGACTTACACGGATTACGATTTCTAAACTATTCAATCGATATTGTCGTTGTCAAACTAATATCTGCTTTGCGCATTTTTTGGAGATTTTGACATCATGACCCTTAAGTCTAGTTTACAAGCCAAATTTTCGCATGAAAAGACAGCTGTGTCACTCTTTAACATTGGACGGTGAACTGTGGTCGCTCAATAAAATACGCTATGTGCATCAGTTAGGATATTGTGGAAAAATACTTCCATGTGTCAAATGTGCACATGGCATATTTTATTGCCGCATAACAGTTATTGGTTTGAAAACGACGATATGTAGAAAATCATCCCAAATGCAGTGTAAAATGAAGATTTATTTAAGTTTACGACAGTCCATTAAGGAAAAAAAGATTATTATTGTTCTTGGAATGTTATTCATCAGATTCTTTTTACTAAAATGTCTGCTGCAGTTTTTCTTCAAAATGAGCAATTGACTGTTTGTTTTATTCAGTAGAGTAAGGGGAAAGTATTATCAAGCTCTCCTAAAAACGAACTTTTACTTGTAACATTTTACACCTTGAAGTGGTTTTTGTCGCGATATTTTTAATGATGGAACTGGGCACACGGGTGTTCAAAATGAGGTGTGGCCACCTCGTACAACTATGCAAGCGTCCCATCAAGCTCACACATACCATTGTCTGTTGACAAACGCTATTGAGGCAGTTACTCAAACAAACCTTTAAGGGGGGGATATTTATTTAAATGTTGCGTTCGTCTATTAGATAAGTAGGCAGGAGATGCAATGAAAAAGAACGAATTGTGTGTGTGGCTTTTACAAGTTGTGTTTCGACGCACTTGAAAGCAATGTGCATACACACCAAGGATTGGATGGTGTGTCTACTAACTATCTGGTAGACAAGACTACTGCTAGATGGCTTCAGATTGTTCTCGGCATTTACAATCGCAACATTTTGAATACATATTTTATCATATTTTGTGTACCCATAGAGGAGAAATAAGTGGAGAGAGAGAATGTTGAGGGTAAGATAACAGGAAAGAAAATGAACGTTTTTCGCCATCTCAAAAACGAGGATCTCGTTTTCCCAATGAAAACGAGAGACGAGAGAAATAATGAACTCATTTTGCAGCACTATTTCGATAGGGATTAGATATATATGCTTGTTTCAGATTAGGCTTACAATGGCTCTCTCCATCTATTCCTCATCTATACTTGTACCCGAAGATTTTACTATTAATACAGTTTTAAAATCACGTAAGGTAAAATGACCTCCCATGATCGACTGGTCCCAGAAAATTGAAATCTGAGGATTATTTCACGAGTGACAGGATTTTAATGTCAGAGCCTAGAGCATGAACATGTAATATACAGCATTAGATGTGTATGTCTAACGTGCGTATTCCCAGTAGATTGAATCCGTAAATGGACGGCACACTCCCAAAGATTGACAGAAGAAAGTTTGGAAAGAATACCACCTGTCGTAGCATTTGCTGAATCTTATCAGAATAGACTTGTAAGACTGTTGCTCATCCCCTTGTTTCAGGACACTGAACCAAGTCCAAAAGGTCCTGACGCACCAACAAGTCTTAAAAAATCTCTGTTTCATTTGAGAATTGTCCCACAGAGGCACCCATGCATTGAATGATAGGAGAGAGGGGCGCGATGGCTGAGCAATGACAATCGGCATGCGTCTTCTCATTTCTATCGAAGGTTAAACTCTTAATGCTGCCAGTCCTAAGACTCGATAAAATCGTTCGAGCAGATCTCGGGCAGGAGCACTGCACGGATAGTCCAGGGCTCTTAGCAGCGTACTAATGGGATCCTCCAAGTATTATTAACGCTTTAAACAGGGAGTGGACCTCAGAAGCTTGTACGTTGGAGGAGGCAGCAGTGATAAGTTCAGTACCCTCCCTACAAAGCAGATCAGTTGTCTTGTTTCCATGAAAACCCACGAGGGAAGGAATCCATTGCAAGCACGCAAGGCCAATCCGGCCCAAAATGGTCAGTTTGGAAGCAATATCCGACCCCAACTTTTTGAGTGAATGGATTTTTTTAAAAAAGTGTTTGCAATTTTGTAAAGGTTTGTGCCCAAAACCCTGCGTAAGTCGTAAAAATTCACAAAAAATGTTTGATTTTTGCTTTGAACTGACCTTGTAAATAGAATTTCGTGAACAAGTTTCGAGAACAAAAACTTCTCAGCACTGGGAACTCAATGCTTGGGCACCGCGTCAGCTTAGCCGTCTGACCGCGGCCTATACTTCTGCGTCACACATCCCATGGCCGTGATGGCGTGAAGGGGGTTGGGTGCACCGCAGAATTCAGTTTACTGTTTTCAAATTTAAAATATTTTTAATCTAACATCAGACTGTGATTTTTCTACAAAGCTTCTTTTCTTTATTTCGCAAGAATGCTGATTTTACCAGCGGAAAGAGACGAGCTTTTGTAAGCAAAATAATTCTCAGTTGTATTTAAAAAAAACTGTACTCAATACAACGCACCTTTTTAAACACTTTATTTTTTTCTCACGTTTGGCAACCTATCTTTCAAATCAGGAGAGCTGCACGTGCTTTGGACCCCTCGCAGGCACATTCACTCACGGCTGGAATGGTCTGAAACACACGAATCGTTTTGAGAGCTTTTGGAATCGTCGGTCCTATCTATGACTCAATAATTATCCATTCTCATGTTCCATTGCATCATCGTTTTATGGGTTCTTGTTCAGTAGTTGCATAAATAGATGCGTACACCGTAAAACACATTAGGGCTTTCTGACGTCACTCTCAAATGTCTTTCAATCCATGTTTTTCATATCTTTGCTTAACATTCAATACAGAGGGCAGGAACGTTTTTTTCTCATGGTTGAAGGAAAACGGGGAACAGTTTCTGAGGATCGAAAGAATCCGGAGCACGCGAAGACAGAAGACTGAATGACCACCAATGCCTGCAGATCTTAGCTGGGCAACCCATCTTTTACACAGATTGGGGCCTTTCGCGTGAGGATTTGACAGCCACTCCTCTTCTGGTTTACGATTTTTTGAAGATTCACGACCTCTTGCACTTGGTCTAGCCTTCGACTAAACTTAGTGAAATGAGCAACAACAACAACAACAACGTTTTCTTCGTTTTTCTACGGTCTTTGCAGATGCTTGGTGATAGACTGGTTTCTTCACAATTTTTTATAGCCAATTTTCTTTACGTGACGAAAACTTAACGATTGCGATACCTGTAGTTCCTTTGCTGAAGTTCCTTGCAGGAGGGGAATTTTCTGCAGGGATATTTCTTTCAGTTTCTTTTTCCTTTTTCACCAAGGACTTCCTTTCGTCCCCATTTTTTTTCCTGGAGCTTTCGATTGCCAGCCATATTTTATATCTTTCTGAAGTTTAGATCGTAATCAATTATAAAAATGTCTTTTCTGATTTTTAAATGTTTTATTTGTAACAGAATTAAGCAAAAATTCTTGTAAAGCTTTCACATTTCGTTTCGGGTTGGACGATCTAATTTTGGAGACAATTTACTCCTACTCATGAAAATAGTTCGATTTTCAATTTAAGCGTTTCATTTTTTTTAAATAAAACTGGAGTTAAAGGGAAGATAGGAAGTAGGAATTTACTGTAGGAAGCGTAAAATGCTGCAAAATAACCCCCGAATCTTCAAGGAAAATCCCGATCTATGGGGGCAGATAAACGGTAAAAATCGGAAAAAAAACAGTGTTTAAACACCCCCCTCTATCTTCGAGTGCAGCTGGATGCATACTGTCGGTTCCGTACCGTCGAGACCCCAGGTTCCACGACCTGAACGTGCAAGGCCGCCGGAACCATAGATGGGGAGATACGGATGGATTTTACCCTTTATGGGCGTAAAGGACGGAGACGGCGAGATCTCTTTACTGCGAAAAACACTATTTTTAACTATTTTCCATTATAGCCAAAATTATGAAACTTGGTAGGCATTAAGGTGTTGTCACGAGGTATGGATTTTTATTTCGTTGGCCATTGTCGGAACAATGGCTCGCGAGTTAGAGCCATTTGAAGTTCGCCAATTTGGGCGACCTAGGTATAAAATGTTAAAACCCACATTTTAATTATAACTCTAATAAATCGCGCTAAAGGACATCTATTGGCACCAATAGCCCACGTGCCAAGCGGCTAAGTCGTCGGGTATATAGAACTGGAGATACGGGAGGCGCCGTTTATATTGTCATTCGTTAGGGCGGCAGGGGCGGTATTTTGTTTAACCATACGGGGTTTTAACTATGTTCCAATTTAGCTAAAATTATGAATCTTGGTGGGTGTTTAGGTCTTTCCAAGACCGTTCTTTTGATACTTTGTCTGACATTGTAGGACCAATAGTTCGCGAATTATAGCCATTTGAAGTTCGCAAATGTTGACTAAAATGGCTGTGTAAACACATGCATTTTATTTTATCGAAAAAAAAAACGGGCTTTTTTCTGAACCTGGGAACGTCCACTAGTGTTCTGAACACGGTAACAGACGGTACAAGGCCGCCGGAACCATAGAGGGGAAGATACGGGTGGATTTTACCCTTTATGGGCGTAAAGTGACGGAGTCGGCGAGATCTCTTTACTGCGACAAACACTATTTTTAACTATTTTCCAATATAGCCAAAATTATGAAACTTGGTGGGTATTAAGGTGTTGCCACGAGGTATGGATTTTTATTTCGTTGGCCATTGTCGGAACAATAGCTCGCGAGTTAGAGCCATTTGAAGTTTGCCAATTTCTAAAAAATTTGAAAAGAAAGGCACCATAACTTCCTCTCAAAAAAAAAAAAAATTAAAAATTGATAAAATACGATATACGAGCAACATGCTCATTCTTTAGTTTAGAAAATGGGGTATGTAGTAGTTTTTAGGCAAGAAAATTTTAACTATAAAATATCTATTCACACACAAAAATTTAAACATTTTCGTTTTCCTTTCTAAAAAAGATACTAAATGTTATGAACAAACAGAGTAAAAGAAAATAAATTATTCATAAAACATTTTTTTAATAAAAGGTGGTATAGGGGAATCCGACCGTCGGTTCCGTACCGTATTCTCTCCGCAGGTTGCTGCACCCGATGTCCGGGAAACGTCCCCCGGACTCGAGGTGCCGCGGGCGGAGCCAATCTGGGATCATCTCGAGGAGGTGAACCTGCACCCTTCCGAGTCAGAAGAGGAGCACGTGAACCTCCCCGAGAGGGTGGTCCGCCCGCGTCGGCGACGTGGCGCTGCGCTGCGGAAGCGTCTCCGTTCTCTCTTCTGCTGCTGCGGTCGCCGTTCCTTCGCAGCGGAAGACTGAACGCAAACGCGGACGCAAGAGGGAACGTGAAACAAAGAGGTCCGATTGAAATCCTGCGTCTTTATTTTTTTTTCTCGGTCATTTAGTTTGAAAGAGATCAGAGATGACTGTTATGGGAAACTGTGTCTTAATAGCTAATATTCAAATTCTCTTAGTTCCACGATGAACCAGCTAAAACAGCTTTTTTAATCTTCCGCGTGAATATTCTCTATTGAATGCAATGGAAAATTATCTAAAGTACAAATTTTTACCAGTCAATTAATATATATAATTTTTTATACCCTGACAAATGTAATGAGTGTATTGTTTGTCCCTTGAGGAGCTGGAAACGAAAATGGGTGTCTGACACTCCGTATACTACAAAAGTATAGTCGGCATTTTATTATTTTCCACAACAAACCTGTCAAAAAGCTAAATAGTTTC
>JAWZYV010011419.1:0-15747 GCA_038373885.1 Cheiracanthium punctorium | reverse complement strand
TCTGCATTATTTCAACAATTACGTCCCTTTGTTGAAAGTCATTTTATATAAAAGTTTAGTCAACTGTTTCAAAGTATATTATTGACACACATTCATAAAAACCATTGTTATAAAGTGTATTTCTGCATCATTTCCAACAATTACGCCCCTTTGTTGAATGTCATTTTCAATAAAGGTTTAGTCCATTGTTTCAAAGCATATTATTGACACACATTTTAAAGAGCATTGTTATATCGTATATTTTTGCCTTATTTCCAATAATTACGTCCCTTTGTTGAAAGTCATTTTAAATAAAAGTTTAGTCAACTGTTTCAAAGTATATTATTGACACACATTCTTAAAGACCATTGTTATAACGTGTATTTCTGCATTAGTTAAAACAATTACGCCCCTTTTTTGAAAGTCATTTGAAATAAAGGTTTAGTCCACTGTTTCCTAAGTAAGTTTAGTCCACTGTTAAAGTCTATTATTGACACACATTTCTAAAGAGCATTGTTATAGCGTGTATTTCTGCATTATTCCCAACAATTACGCCCTTTGTTGAAAGTCATTTTCAATAAAGGCTTTGTCCATTGTTTCAAAGTATATTATTGACACACATTCATAAAGACCATTGTTATAGCGTGTATTTCTGCATTATTTCCAACAATTACGCCCCTTTGTTGAAAGTAATTTTAAATAAAGGTTTAGTCAACTGTTTGAAATTATATTATTGACACACATTCATAAAGACCGTTGTTATAACGTGTATTTCTGCATTATTTCCAACAATTACGTCCCTTTGTTGAAAGTCATTTTAAATAAAGGTTTAGTCCACTATTTCAGAGTATATTATTGACAGAAATATTTAAAGAGCATTGTTATACCGTGCATTCCTGCATAATTCCCAAGCATGAACGTCCCTTTGTTGAAAGTCATTTTAAATAAAATTTTAGTCAACTGTTTCAAAGTATATTATTGAGACGCATTCATAAAGACCATTGTTATAACGTGTATTTCTGCATTATTTCCAACAATTACGCCCCTTTGTTTAAAGTCATTTTCAATAAAGGTTTAGTCCACTGTTTCAAAGTACATTATTGACACACATTTTTTAAGAGAATTGTTATATCCTGTATTTTTGCCTTATTTCCAACAATTACGCCCCTTTGTTGAAAGTCATTTTCAATAAAGGTTTAGTCCACTGTTTCAAAGCATATTATTGACACACATTCTTAAAGAACATTGTTATAACGTGTATTTCTGCATTATTTCCAACAATTACGCCCCTTTGTTGAAAGTCATTTTAAATAAAGGTTTAGTCCATTGTTTCAAAGTATATTATTGACACACATTCATGAAGACCATTGTTATAGCGTGTATTTCTGCATTATTTCCAACAATTACGTCCCTTTGTTGAAAGGATTTTTAAATAAAGGTTTAGTCCACTGTTTCAAAGTATATTATTGACACAGATATTTAAAGAGCATTGTTAAACCGTGTATTTTAGCATTATTGCAACCAATTTCGCCCCTTTGTTGAAAGACATTTTAAATAAAGGTTCAATACACTGTTTCCTGTATATTTTTGCCTTACGTTTAACGATAATGTCTCTTTCTTCAAAGGCATTTTTAATAAAACCCTTTGATAATAAGTGCATTATTGACACACATTATAAATAGGTTGTTATACTGTGCATTCCTGCATAATTTCCAACAATTACGTCCCTTTGTTGAAAGGATATTTAAATAAAGGTTTAGTCCACTGTTTCAAAGTATATTATTGACACAGATATTTAAAGAGCATTGTTATGCCGTGTATTTCTGCATTATTTCCAAAAATTACTCCCGTTTTTTGAAAGTCATTTTCAATAAATGTTAAGTCCACTGTTTCAAAGTCTATTATTGACACACACTTCTAAAGAGCACTGTTGTAGCGTGTATTTCTGCATTATTTCCAACAATTACGCCCCTTTGTTGAAAGTCAAGTATATTACTTACAAGTCAAGTATTCTACTTACAAGTATTACTTACACGTCAAGTATATTACAAGTATGTTACAAGTCAAGTATTCTACTTACAAGTATTATTTACAAGCCAAGTATATTACTTACATTCAAGTATATTACGCCCCTTTGTTGAAAGGCAAAGTATATTATTGACACACATTCTTAAAGGCCATTGTTTTAACGTGTATTTTCTCATTATTTCATACAATTACGCCCCTTTGTTGAAAGTCATTTGAAATAAAGGTTTAGTCCACTGTTTCCTAAGTAAGTTTAATCCACTGTTAAAGTCTATTATTGACACACATTTCTAAAGAGCATTGTTATAGCGTGTATTTCTGCATTATTCCCAACAATTACGCCCCTTTGTTGAAAGTCATTTTAAATAAAGGTCTAGTCCACAGTTTCAAAGTATATTATTTACACACATTTTAAAAGAGCATTGTTATATCGTGTATTTTTGCCTTATTTCCAACAATTAGGTCCCTTTGTTGAAAGTCCTTTTAAATAAAGGTTTTGTCCACTGTTTCAAAGTATATTATTGACACACATTCATAAAGACCATTGTTATAACGTGTATTTCTGCATTATTTCCAACAATTACGCCCCTTTGTTGAAAGTCATTTTAAATAAAGGTTTAGTCAACTGTTTCAAAGTATATTATTGATACACATTCTGAAAGACCATTGTTATAACGTGTATTTCTTCATTATTTCCAACAATTACGCCCCTTTGTTGAAAGTCCTTTTAAATAAAGGTTTAGTCCACTGTTTCAAAGTATATTATTGACACACATTATTAATGGCCATTGTTATAACGTGTATTTCTTCATTATTTCAAACAATTACGCCCCTTTGTTGAAAGTCATTTTAAATAAAGGTTTAGTCCACTGTTTCAAAGTATATTATTGACACACATTCTTAAAGACCATTGTTATAACGTGTATTTCTGCATTATTTCCAACAATTACGCCCCTTTGTTGAAAGTCATTTTAAATAAAGGTTTAGTCCACTGTTTCAAAGTATATTATTGACACACATTCATTAAGGACCATTGTTATAACGTGTATTTCTGCATTATTTCAAACAATTACGCCCCTTTGTTGAAAGTCATTTTAAATAAAGGTTTAGTCCACTGTTTCAAAGTATATTATTGACACACATTCTTAAAGACCATTGTTATAACGTGTATTTCTGCATTATTTCCAACAATTACGCCCCTTTGTTGAAAGTCATTTTAAATAAAGGTTTAGTCCATTGTTTCAAAGTATATTATTGACACACATTCATGAAGACCATTGTTATAACGTGTATTTCTGCATTATTTCCAACAGTTACGTCCCTTTGTTGAAAGGCATTTTAAATAAAGGTTTAGTCCACTGTTTCAAAGTATATTATTGACACACATTCATAAAGACCATTGTTATATTGTATATTTCTGCATTATTTCGAACAATTACGTCCCTTTGTTGAAAGTCATTTTAAATAAAGGTTTAGTCAACTGTTTCAAAGTATATTATTGACACACATTCATAAAGACCGTTGTTATAACGTGTATTTCTGCATTATTTCCAACAATTACGCCCCTTTGTTGAAAGTCATTTTCAATAAAGGTTTAGTCCACTGTTTCAGAGTATATTATTGACACAAATATTTAAAGAGCATAGTTATCCTGATCATTCCTTCATAATTCCCAACAATTAACGCTCCTTTGTTAAAAATCAATTTAAATAAAGGTTTAGTCAACTGTTTCAAAGTATATTATTGACACACATTCATATACACATATTGTATTCACATTCATATATTCATATTGACTCACATTCATATCCCATTGTTATAGCAACAAAGGGACAATTACGTCCCTTTGTTGAAAGTCATTTTATATAAAAGTTTAGTCAACTGTTTCAAAGTATATTATTGACACACATTCATAAAAACCATTGTTATAAAGTGTATTTCTGCATCATTTCCAACAATTACGCCCCTTTGTTGAATGTCATTTTCAATAAAGGTTTAGTCCATTGTTTCAAAGCATATTATTGACACACATTTTAAAGAGCATTGTTAAATCGTATATTTTTGCCTTATTTCCAATAATTACGTCCCTTTGTTGAAAGTCATTTTAAATAAAAGTTTAGTCAACTGTTTCAAAGTATATTATTCACACACATTCTTAAAGACCATTGTTATAACGTGTATTTCTGCATTAGTTAAAACAATTACGCCCCTTTTTTGAAAGTCATTTGAAATAAAGGTTTAGTCCACTGTTTCCTAAGTAAGTTTAGTCCACTGTTAAAGTCTATTATTGACACACATTTCTAAAGAGCATTGTTATAGCGTGTATTTCTGCATTATTCCCAGCAATTACGCCCCTTTGTTGAAAGTCATTTTCAATAAAGGCTTTGTCCATTGTTTCAAAGTATATTATTGACACACATTCATAAAGACCATTGTTATAGCGTGTATTTCTGCATTATTTCCAACAATTACGCCCCTTTGTTGAAAGTCATTTTAAATAAAGGTCTAGTCCACAGTTTCAAAGTATATTATTTACACACATTTTAAAAGAGCATTGTTATATCGTGTATTTTTGCCTTATTTCCAACAATTACGTCCCTTTGTTGAAAGTAATTTTAAATAAAGGTTTAGTCAACTGTTTCAAAGTATATTATTGATACACATTCTGAAAGACCATTGTTATAACGTGTATTTCTTCATTATTTCCAACAATTACGCCCCTTTGTTGAAAGTCATTTTAAATAAAGGTTTAGTCCACTGTTTCAAAGTATATTATTGACACACATTATTAATGGCCATTGTTATAACGTGTATTTCTTCATTATTTCCAACAATTACGCCCCTTTGTTGAAAGTCATTTTAAATAAAGGTTTAGTCCATTGTTTCAAAGTATATTATTGACACACATTCTTAAAGACCATTGTTATAACGTGTATTTCTGCATTATTTCCAACAATTACGCCCCTTTGTTGAAAGTCATTTTCAAATAAAGGTTTAGTCCACTGTTTCAAAGTATATTATTGACACACATTCTTAAAGAACATTGTTATAACGTGTATTTCTGCATTATTTCCAACAATTACGCCCCTTTGTTGAAAGTCATTTTAAATAAAGGTTTAGTCCATTGTTTCAAAGTATATTATTGACACACATTCATGAAGACCATTGTTATAGCGTGTATTTCTGCATTATTTTCAACAATTACGCCCCTTTGTTGAAAGTCATTTTAAATAAAGGTTTAGTCCATTGTTTCAAAGTATATTATTGACACACATTCATGAAGACCATTGTTATAACGTGTATTTCTGCATTATTTCCAACAGTTACGTCCCTTTGTTGAAAGGATTTTTAAATAAAGGTTTAGTCCACTGTTTCAAAGTATATTATTGACACAGATATTTAAAGAGCATTATTATATTGTATATTTTTGCTTTATATCGAACAATTACGTCCCTTTTTTTAAAATCAATTTAAATAAAGGTTTATTCAACTGTTTCAAAGTATATTATTGACACACATTCATAAAGACCGTTGTTATAACGTGTATTTCTGCATTATTTCCAACAATTACGCCCCTTTGTTGAAAGTCATTTTCAATAAAGGTTTAGTCCACTGTTTCAGAGTATATTATTGACACAAATATTTAAAGAGCATAGTTTTCCTGATCATTCCTTCATAATTCCCAACAATTAACGCTCCTTTGTTAAAAATCAATTTAAATAAAGGTTTAGTCAACTGTTTCAAAGTATATTATTGACACACATTCATATACACATATTGTATTCACATTCATATATTCATATTGACTCACATTCATATCCCATTGTTATAGCAACAAAGGGACAATTACGTCCCTTTGTTGAAAGTCATTTTATATAAAAGTTTAGTCAACTGTTTCAAAGTATATTATTGACAAACATTCATAAAAACCATTGTTATAAAGTGTATTTCTGCATCATTTCCAACAATTACGCCCCTTTGTTGAATGTCATTTTCAATAAAGGTTTAGTCCATTGTTTCAAAGCATATTATTGACACACATTTTAAAGAGCATTGTTATATCGTATATTTTTGCCTTATTTCCAATAATTACGTCCCTTTGTTGAAAGTCATTTTAAATAAAAGTTTAGTCAACTGTTTCAAAGTATATTATTGACACACATTCTTAAAGACCATTGTTATAACGTGTATTTCTGCATTAGTTAAAACAATTACGCCCCTTTTTTGAAAGTCATTTGAAATAAAGGTTTAGTCCACTGTTTCCTAAGTAAGTTTAGTCCACTGTTAAAGTCTATTATTGACACACATTTCTAAAGAGCATTGTTATAGCGTGTATTTCTGCATTATTCCCAACAATTACGCCCCTTTGTTGAAAGTCATTTTCAATAAAGGCTTTGTCCATTGTTTCAAAGTATATTATTGACACACATTCATAAAGACCATTGTTATAGCGTGTATTTCTGCATTATTTCCAACAATTACGCCCCTTTGTTGAAAGTCATTTTAAATAAAGGTCTAGTCCACAGTTTCAAAGTATATTATTTACACACATTTTAAAAGAGCATTGTTATATCGTGTATTTTTGCCTTATTTCCAACAATTACGTCCCTTTGTTGAAAGTAATTTTAAATAAAGGTTTAGTCAACTGTTTCAAAGTATATTATTGATACACATTCTGAAAGACCATTGTTATAACGTGTATTTCTGCATTATTTCCAACAATTACGCCCCTTTGTTGAAAGTCATTTTAAATAAAGGTTTAGTCCACTGTTTCAAAGTATATTATTGACACACATTCTTAATGGCCATTGTTATAACGTGTATTTCTTCATTATTTCAAACAATTACGCCCCTTTGTTGAAAGTCATTTTAAATAAAGGTTTAGTCCACTGTTTCAAAGTATATTATTGACACACATTCTTAAAGACCATTGTTATAACGTGTATTTCTGCATTATTTCCAACAATTACGTCCCTTTGTTGAAAGTCATTTTAAATAAAGGTTTAGTCCACTGTTTCAAAGTATATTATTGACACAGATATTTAAAGAGCATTGTTATATCGTGTATTTCTGCATTATATCCAACAATTACGTCCCTTTGTTGAAAGTCAATTTAAATAAAGGTTTAGTCAACTGTTTCAAAGTATATTATTGACACACATTCATGAAGACCATTGTTATAACGTGTATTTCTGCATTATTTCCAACAATTACGCCCCTTTGTTGAAAGTCATTTTAAATAAAGGTTTAGTCCACTGTTTCAGAGTATATTATTGACACACATATTATGAAGAGCATTGTTATACGTGTATTTCTTCATTATTTCCAACAATTACGCTCCTTTGTTGAAAGTCATTTTAAATAAAGGTTTAGTCCACTGTTTCAAAGTACATTATTGACACACATTCTTACATATGACCATTGTTATAACGTGTCATTCTATCCATTATTTCCAAGGACAATTACGTCCCTTTGTTGAAAGTCATTTTATATAAAAGTTTAGTCAACTGTTTCAAAGTATATTATTGACACACATTCATAAAAACCATTGTTATAAAGTGTATTTCTGCATCATTTCCAACAATTACGCCCCTTTGTTGAATGTCATTTTCAATAAAGGTTTAGTCCATTGTTTCAAAGCATATTATTGACACACATTTTAAAGAGCATTGTTATATCGTATATTTTTGCCTTATTTCCAATAATTACGTCCCTTTGTTGAAAGTCATTTTAAATAAAAGTTTAGTCAACTGTTTCAAAGTATATTATTGACACACATTCTTAAAGACCATTGTTATAACGTGTATTTCTGCATTAGTTAAAACAATTACGCCCCTTTTTTGAAAGTCATTTGAAATAAAGGTTTAGTCCACTGTTTCCTAAGTAAGTTTACTCCACTGTTAAAGTCTATTATTGACACACATTTCTAAAGAGCATTGTTATAGCGTGTATTTCTGCATTATTCCCAACAATTACGCCCTTTGTTGAAAGTCATTTTCAATAAAGGCTTTGTCCATTGTTTCAAAGTATATTATTGACACACATTCATAAAGACCATTGTTATAGCGTGTATTTCTGCATTATTTCCAACAATTACGCCCCTTTGTTGAAAGTAATTTTAAATAAAGGTTTAGTCAACTGTTTGAAATTATATTATTGACACACATTCATAAAGACCGTTGTTATAACGTGTATTTCTGCATTATATCCAACAATTACGTCCCTTTGTTGAAAGTCATTTTAAATAAAGTTTTAGTCCACTATTTCAGAGTATATTATTGACAGAAATATTTAAAGAGCATTGTTATACCGTGCATTCCTGCATAATTCCCAAGCATGAACGTCCCTTTGTTGAAAGTCATTTTAAATAAAATTTTAGTCAACTGTTTCAAAGTATATTATTGAGACGTATTCATAAAGACCATTGTTATAACGTGTATTTCTGCATTATTTCCAACAATTACGCCCCTTTGTTTAAAGTCATTTTCAATAAAGGTTTAGTCCACTGTTTCAAAGTACATTATTGACACACATTTTTTAAGAGAATTGTTATATCCTGTATTTTTGCCTTATTTCCAACAATTACGCCCCTTTGTTGAAAGTCATTTTCAATAAAGGTTTAGTCCACTGTTTCAAAGCATATTATTGACACACATTCTTAAAGAACATTGTTATAACGTGTATTTCTGCATTATTTCCAACAATTACGCCCCTTTGTTGAAAGTCATTTTAAATAAAGGTTTAGTCCATTGTTTCAAAGTATATTATTGACACACATTCATGAAGACCATTGTTATAGCGTGTATTTCTGCATTATTTCCAACAATTACGTCCCTTTGTTGAAAGAATTTTTAAATAAAGGTTTAGTCCACTGTTTCAAAGTATATTATTGACACAGATATTTAAAGAGAATTGTTAAACCGTGTACTTTAGCATTATTGCAACCAATTTCGCCCCTTTGTTGAAAGACATTTTAAATAAAGGTTCAATACACTGTTTCCTGTATATTTTTGCCTTACGTTTAACGATAATGTCTCTTCCTTCAAAGGCATTTTTAATAAAACCCTTTGATAATAAGTGCATTATTGACACACATTATAAATAGGTTGTTATACTGTGCATTCCTGCATAATTTCCAACAATTACGTCCCCTTGTTGAAAGGATATTTAAATAAAGGTTTAGTCCACTGTTTCATAGTATATTATTGACACAGATATTTAAAGAGCATTGTTATGCCGTGTATTTCTGCATTATTTCCAAAAATTACTCCCGTTTTTTGAAAGTCATTTTCAATAAATGTTAAGTCCACTGTTTCAAAGTCTATTATTGACACACACTTCTAAAGAGCACTGTTGTAGCGTGTATTTCTGCATTATTTCCAACAATTACGCCCCTTTGTTGAAAGTCAAGTATATTACTTACAAGTCAAGTATTCTACTTACAAGTATTACTTACACGTCAAGTATATTACAAGTATGTTACAAGTCAAGTATTCTACTTACAAGTATTATTTACAAGCCAAGTATATTACTTACATTCAAGTATATTACGCCCCTTTGTTGAAAGGCAAAGTACATTATTGATACACATTCTTAAAGACCATTGTTATAACGTGTATTTCTGCATTATTTCCAACAATAACGCCCCTTTGTTGAAAGTCATTTTCAATAAAGGTATAGTCCACTTTTTCAAAGCATATTATTCACACACATTCTTAAAGAACATTGTTATAACGTGTATTTCTGCATTATTTCCAACAATTACGCCCTTTGTTGAAAGTCATTTAAATAAAGGTTAGTCCATTGTTTCAAGTATATATTTACACTCTTCATGAGACCATTGTTATAGCGTGTATTTCTGCATTATTTCAACAATTACGACATTTGTTGAAAGTCATTTTAAATAAAGGTTTAGTCCATTGTTTCAAAGTATATTATTGACACACATTCATGAAGACCATTGTTATAGCGCGTATTTCTGCATTATTTCACAATTCCCCATTGTGAAGTCATTTAATAAGGTTAGCCATTGTTCAAAGTATATTGACACATTCTTAAGACATGTATACGTGATTTCTGCATATTCCAACATTACGCCCTTGTGAAAGTCATTTTAAATAAGTTTAGCCATTGTTTCAAGTATATATTGACACATCATGAAGACCTTGTTAAACGTGTATTCTGCATTATTTCCACAGTACGCCTTGTTGAAAGATATTAATAAAGGTTTGTCACTGTTCAAGTATATTATGACACAGATTTAAGAGCATTGTTATATTGTATATTTTTGCTTTATATCGAACAATTACGTCCCTTTTTTTAAAATCAATTTAAATAAAGGTTTATTCAACTGTTTCAAAGTATATTATTGACACACATTCATAAAGACCGTTGTTATAACGTGTATTTCTGCATTATTTCCAACAATTACGCCCCTTTGTTGAAAGTCATTTTCAATAAAGGTTTAGTCCACTGTTTCAGAGTATATTATTGACACAAATATTTAAAGAGCATAGTTATCCTGATCATTCCTTCATAATTCCCAACAATTAACGCTCCTTTGTTAAAAATCAATTTAAATAAAGGTTTAGTCAACTGTTTCAAAGTGTATTATTGACACACATTCATATACACATATTGTATTCACATTCATATATTCATATTGACTCACATTCATATCCCATTGTTATAGCAACAAAGGGACAATTACGTCCCTTTGTTGAAAGTCATTTTATATAAAAGTTTAGTCAACTGCTTCAAAGTATATTATTGACACACATTCATAAAAACCATTGTTATAAAATTTATTTCTGCATCATTTCCAACAATTACGCCCCTTTGTTGAATGTCATTTTCAATAAAGGTTTAGTCCATTGTTTCAAAGCATATTATTGACACACATTTTAAAGAGCATTGTTATATCGTATATTTTTGCATTATTTCCAATAATTACGTCCCTTTGTTGAAAGTCATTTTAAATAAAAGTTTAGTCAACTGTTTCAAAGTATATTATTGACACACATTCTTAAAGACCATTGTTATAACGTGTATTTCTGCATTAGTTAAAACAATTACGCCCCTTTTTTGAAAGTCATTTGAAATAAAGGTTTAGTCCACTGTCTCAAAGTACATTATTGACACACATTTTTAAAGATCATTGTTATATCGTGTATTTTTGCCTTATTTCTAACAATTACGTCCCTTTGTTAAAAATCAATTGAAATAAAGGTTTAGTCAACTGTTTCAAATTATATTATTGAGACGCATTCATAAAGACCATTGTTATAACGTGTATGTCTGCATTATTTCCAACAATTACGCCCCTTTGTTTAATGTCATTTTCAATAAAGGTTTAGTCCACTGTTTCAAAGTACATTATTGACACACATTTTTTAAGAGAATTGTTATATCGTGTATTTTTGCCTTATTTGCAACAATTACGCCCCTTTCTTTAAAGTCAATTTAAATACAGGTTTAGTCCACTGTTTCAAAGTATATTATTGATACACATTCATAATGACCATTGTTATAACGTGTATTTCTGCATTATTTCCAACAATTACGCCCCTTTGTTGAAAGTCATTTTCAATAAAGGTTTAGTCCACTGTTTCAAAGCATATTATTGACACACATTCTTAAAGAACATTGTTATAACGTGTATTTCTGCATTATTTCCAACAATTACGTCCCTTTGTTGAAAGGATTTTTAAATAAAGGTTTAGTCCACTGTTTCAAAGTATATTATTGACACAGATATTTAAAGAGCATTGTTAAACCGTGTATTTTAGCATTATTGCAACAAATTTCGCCCCTTTGTTGAAAGACATTTTAAATAAAGGTTCAATACACTGTTTCCTGTATATTTTTGCCTTACGTTTAACGATAATGTCTCTTTGTTCAAAGGCATTTTTAATAATCCCTTTGATAATAAGTGCATTATTGACACACATTATAAATAGGTTGTTATACTGTGCATTCCTGCATAATTTCCAACAATTACGTCCCTTTGTTGAAAGGATATTTAAATAAAGGTTTAGTCCACTGGTGTATTTCTGCATTATTTCCAAAAATTACTCCCGTTTTTTGAAAGTCATTTTCAATAAATGTTAAGTCCACTGTTTCAAAGTCTATTATTGACACACATTTCTAAAGAGCATTGTTGTAGCGTGTATTTCTGCATTATTTCCAACAATTACGCCCCTTTGTTGAAAGTCAAGTATATTACTTACAAGTCAAGTATTCTACTTACAAGTATTACTTACACGTCAAGTATATTACAAGTATGTTACAAGTCAAGTATTCTACTTACAAGTATTATTTACAAGCCAAGTATATTACTTACATTCAAGTATATTACGCCCCTTTGTTGAAAGGCAAAGTATATTATTGACACACATTCTTAAAGGCCATTGTTTTAACGTGTATTTTCTCATTATTTCATACAATTACGCCCCTTTGTTGAAAGTCATTTGAAATAAAGGTTTAGTCCACTGTTTCCTAAGTAAGTTTAATCCACTGTTAAAGTCTATTATTGACACACATTTCTAAAAAGCATTGTTATAGCGTGTATTTCTGCATTATTCCCAACAATTACGCCCCTTTGTTGAAAGTCATTTTAAATAAAGGTCTAGTCCACAGTTTCAAAGTATATTATTTACACACATTTTAAAGGAGCATTGTTATATCGTGTATTTTTGCCTTATTTCCAACAATTAGGTTCCTTTGTTGAAAGTCATTTTAAATAAAGTTTAGTCAACTGTTTCAAAGTATATTATTGATACACATTCATAAACACCATTGTTATAACGTGTATTTCTGCATTATTTCCAACAATTACGCCCCTTTGTTGAAAGTCATTTTTAATAAAGGTTTAGTCCACTGTTTCCTAAGTAAGTTTAGTCCACTGTTAAAGTCTATTATTGACACACATTTCTAAAGAGCATTGTTATAGAGTGTATTTCTGCATTATTCCCAACAATTACGCCCCTTTGTTGAAAGTCATTTTCAATAAAGGCTTTGTCCATTGTTTCAAAGTATATTATTGACACACATTCATAAAGACCATTGTTATAGCGTGTATTTCTGCATTATTTCCAACAATTACGCCCCTTTGTTGAAAGTCATTTTAAATAAAGGTCTAGTCCACAGTTTCAAAGTATATTATTTACACACATTTTAAAAGAGCATTGTTATATCGTGTATTTTTGCCTTATTTCCAACAATTACGTCCCTTTGTTGAAAGTAATTTTAAATAAAGGTTTAGTCAACTGTTTCAAAGTATATTATTGATACACATTCTGAAAGACCATTGTTATAACGTGTATTTCTTCATTATTTCAAACAATTACGCCCCTTTGTTGAAAGTCATTTTAAATGAAGGTTTAGTCCACTGTTTCAAAGTATATTATTGACACACATTATTAATGGCCATTGTTATAACGTGTATTTCTTCATTATTTCAAACAATTACGCCCCTTTGTTGAAAGTCATTTTAAATGAAGGTTTAGTCCACTGTTTCAAAGTATATTATTGACACACATTATTAATGGCCATTGTTATAACGTGCATTTCTGCATTATTTCCAACAATTACACCCCTTTGTTAAAAGTCATTTAAAATAAAGGCTTAGTCCGCTGTTTCAGAGTATATAATTGACACAAATATTTAAAGAGCATTGTTATACCGTGCATTCCTGCATAATTCCCAACAATTAACGTCCCTTTTTTGAAAGTCATTTTAAATAAAGGTTTAGTCCACTGTTTCAAAGTATATTATTGATAAAAATTCATAAAGACCATTGTTATAACGTGTATTTCTGCATTATTTCCAACAATAACGCCCCTTTGTTGAAAATCATTTTCAATAAAGGTTTAGTCCACTTTTTCAAAGCATATTATTCACACACATTCTTAAAGAAAATTCTTATAACGTGTATTTTTGCATTATTTCCAACAATTACGCCCCTTTGTTGAAAGTCATTTTAAATAAAGGTTTAGTCCATTGTTTCAAAGTATATTATTGACACACATTCATGAAGACCATTGTTTGAACGCGTATTTCTGCATTATTTACAACAATTACGCCCCTTTGTTGAAAGTCATTTTAAATAAAGGTTTAGTCCATTGTTTCAAAGTATATTATTGACACACATTCAAGAAGACCATTGTTATAACGTTTATTTCTGCATTATTTCCAACAGTTACGTCCCTTTGTTGAAAGGATTTTTAAATAAAGGTTTAGTCCACTGTTTCAAAGTATATTATTGACACAGATATTTAAAGAGCATTGTTATACCGTGTATTTTAGCATTATTGCAACCAATTTCGCCCCTTTGTTGAAAGACATTTTAAATAAACGTTCAATACACTGTTTCCTGTATATTTTTACCTTACGTTTAACGATAATGTCTCTTTGTTCAAAGGCATTTTTAATAAAACCCTTTGATAATAAGTGCATTATTGACACACATTATAAATAGGTTGTTATACTGTGCATTCCTGCATAATTTCCAGCAATGAACGTCCCGTTGTTGAAAGTCATTTTGAATAAAGGTTTAGTCAACTGTTTCAAAGTATATTATTGATACACATTCTTAAAGACCATTGTTATAACGTGCATTTCTGCATTATTTCCAACAATTACGTCCCTTTGTTGAAAGGATTTTTAAATAAAGGTTAAGTCCACTGTTTCAAAGTATATTATTGACACAGATTTTTAAAGAGCATTGTTCTGCCGTGTATTTCTGCATTATTTCCAAAAATTTCGCCCGTTTTTTGAAAGTCAAGTATATTACTTACAAGTCAAATATACTACTTACAAGTCAAGTATTCTACTTACAAGTATTACTTACAAGTCAAGTATATTACGAGTATGTTACAAGTCAAGTATTCTACTTACAAGTGTTATTTACAAGTCAAGTATATTACTTACAAATATTTAAGTGAAATGTTTCAAAGTATATTATTGATAAACATTCTTAAAGACCATTGTTATAACGTGCATTTCTGCATTATTTCCAACAATTACGTCCCTTTGTTGAAAGTCATTTTAAATAAAGGTTTAGTCAACTGTTTCAAAGTATATTATTGATACACATTCTTAAAGACCATTGTTATAACGTGTATTTCTTCATTATTTCCAACAATTACGTCCCTTTGTTGAAAGTCATTTTAAATAAAGGTTTAGTCAACTGTTTCAAAGTATATTATTGATACATATTCTTAAAGACCATTGTTATAACGTGTATTTCTTCATTATTTCAAACAATTACGCCCCTTTGTTGAAAGGAATTTTAAATAAAGGTTTTGTCCACTGTTTCAAAGTATATTATTGACACAGATATTTAAAGAGCATTGTTATACCGTGCATTTCTGCATTATTTCCAACAATTACGTCCCTTTGTTGAAAGTCATTTTAAATAAAGTTTTAGTCCACTATTTCAGAATGTATTATTGACACAAATATTTAAAGAGCATTGTTATATCGTGCATTCCTGGATAATTCCTAACAATGAACGTCCCTTTGTTGAAAGTCATTTTAAATAAAATTTTAGTCAACTGTTTCAAAGTATATTATTGACACGCATTCATAAAGACCATTGTTATAACGTGTATTTCTGCATTATTTCCAACAATTACGCCCCTTTGTTTAAAGTCATTCTCAATAATTGTTTAGTCCACTGTTTCAAAGTACATCATTGACACACATTTTTTAAGAGAATTGTTATATCGTGTATTTTTGCCT